>PVKN010008638.1:0-24860 GCA_004027915.1 Capromys pilorides | reverse complement strand
AAAATTTAAACAGCTACAGCATTTTAAAGGAGAGAGCACTTACAGTTTAGTCTTTTGTTAGTCTAAGTTATTAGCTCCCATTGATCAAACACCAAAACATGCTTACTTTATTCTAGATATAATATTATAGTTAATTTATAAATATGCCAGAGTTTAGGAGAATAAAAGTCTTCCTATTGTTTCCTACTGTTTTACATATAACAACAGAATTCTCATTTATTGAGGTAGTTGTGTAGTAAATGGTTTGAACATATAGTGTTCTTATTGTAATGTATTAAACTCTTGTAGATTTGGTTGATTGGGTGTTAGTCCCTAATATTTGGTGACAAATATTTAGAAAATATTTGGACATTGAGAACAACAATGTAAAACTGATAATGTAATGATGTAACAGCAGTCTGGCGTAGCATGCTGTACAAAAGCCCCTCAGTGCGTGAGTTGGGCCCTGTTGACAAAGTACATAATGGTGTGATTGAAGGAGTGTGTAAAGGTCTTAAAAATAGTTGGCCTGCTGCAGGCTCTGAAACTCCACCAGTAGATAGATCGTGCTCCTTTGGAACTGCAAGAGAAGTGTCCTCAGAAAATGTTGCACCCGAAGTTGCTCGCAGCCAGTACCTTGGCAGGAGGTGGGTGGCGGCAAATCTAAGTGAGCCTTAAGGGGGTGGGATGTGGGTTACATACCTGGGACAAGGTGAGAGAAGAGGGGAGTGTGTGTGCGTGTGTGTGTGTGTGTGTGTGTGTGTGTGTGTGTGATCACGGACAGAGAGGTAGAGAATCCTAGAGATAATCTTTCCCTTCTTCAGGCCAACTCTACCAACTTGTCATATGTTTCTGAACCCACTGTGAGAATTCTCTTTTTTCTAGGACATGGGAGTAAGAAAGTTTTTTGTGTACCAAAAGGAAGTTTTAGAAATGAGGTTAAATTAAGTGTGTTAAACATTGGGCCCAATACACACATGCAGCAAAATAAAAATGAGTAATCGTTTTATTTATTAAATGACTATTACCATTTATTAAATTTTAAAGTCCCCTCCCCCAGCCAGGCAACAGCTGATCAGTCTTTATTTTTATTGTATTGAATTTTTGATAAGGTAGCCAAGATCAGGTGTTCTAATCTGGCTATGAAAAGCACAGTCCTCCTTTAAGAAGAAACATTCATCACATTTCGGTATTCGCATCGCTGATCCCTTCAGTGGTCTGGTGTTGCGGCATGGGCCACAACCTCCCTTTGAGTTCCTGACTCTCTATATCTGTCCTCATATTTCTGTGTGTCTATGTTTTTCTTTCCTCCCTTGGCAGTGTATGGTCTACACCCATGGCGTTCACACTGAGCAATATCCCCAAGCACTCCTACTTCCCCTTTCTATTTGGGGGCAGATCTCAATAAGTCCCTAAGTTGCCCAGGTTGGGCTCACACTTAGGATCCTTTTGCCTCACCCTCTCAGAGTGTTACAATGACATGCACGTGCCACACCTGGCTTTGGTCATGGTAATTTTCCATTTCTGTTTGGTACACGCCCGTGAGTGTTTTACCCCGTTGTTCTTCCTGGGAATGGGGCACTTTGCTGAAATGAGAGTTGTCAGTGACAACAGGCAGGAGGCTGCCCTCTCTGGGATCAAGAGATCCGAGATACCTTCTAAGAGGGGGCTGTTGGAAAGAAGGGGAAACACTCAGGTCATAGGCATTGGCTCCAAGAACTGTCTCAAGGAACCCATGTAATACAGCAACTGGTCCTAACTTTAAGACTATTTTTGCCTAGCAACTGCTAATGGACCTGCCAGCTATCCCCTTAAGACTAGCTTTACACAGGACAGAACTGTGACCTTACTGGGAAATCAGAGTTTTCTTGCTTCTGCAAGCACTGAAAGCATCCTGAATTTTCTTTTATAATTACTTACGTAGATTTCTTTGCTCTGGTAACGCTCTAATTTTCCCTTTCTGTATATAGTGGAGCCCATTCGACCTGTTTGTTTGTCCCGGATTCCAATCATATTCTTCATTCCCCCAGAAGCTTATTTATTAAAGGCTCATCTCCATTTTTGTTTGGCTTCAACTGTTGGGACTTCCAAGTTGAAGCATAATACCTTGTGTTCCCAGCCTTGAGCAGTCTCTGTGGATCTTGAATCTATATTGTTTAGTTTTTAGCCACAGCTTTCCTCAGACCTACAGACAGCAGTGTGATTAATGTGAGTTTGCCATAGGACTATACACCAACAAGAAAACATTATATTGGATATTTTAGCTTTAGACCTCAACAAAACTCTTGGTCACGCTATGGTGTTGGATATAATGGTGTGTTTCTTCCCACTGTGTGACTTAAAAACATAAAAGAAAAACCTCCTTAAATAACAAATTTTGTGTATGACTCCTTCCTATTTCTTCTTATATCTCATAATTTTATTTTGTATTTCTTCCTACCCCTCCTTTTTTGTATTTACTTTCTTTTTAATTTCAGTTTCTTAGTTGCTTATTCCGTAAGTGATTCTATGGTGGCTTAAATCCCTAACAGTGTTTCTTAGGCTGTTTGGTGGCCCACAGGTATAGAGATGGCATTATCTTACATGCTGGTAAACCACTTTGTCTCCATGTGCACATCATCGCTTTCATGTGATCCCATTTTATCTAAAAAGCTCAGTTTACTAATACATGCTGGCAAAATACTACTTTAAATTTAGCGCATTAAAATTTTGATTAAGTCCAAATTTCCCACATTTTTTTAGTGAAAACATTTCCAGTAATTAATGAACTTTAGATGGCTAGAAGTGTCCATTCATGGTTCTGGTTTTTAAAAAAAAAAAAATCCAGGAAACGAAACTGATCAGCATTCAGCTTTCGCCGACGTTTTCTCCTGCTTCACCTTTTGCTCTTCCACTGTAATTGCAGACACAACTACTAAGTTACTTACGCTGCTGGCGTGTCCCGACCTGTCTAATTTGCCCTGAATAGACTTAGCGTTCCTTGGATGGCCATGTAAACTTCGTGATCTTAGAGATGGGAACCCCAGCGTTTGGTCCGGTTTCACAGACAGTAAGTTTTCCTTTTCAGTTCTACCAGTGACCGTGAGGGATAAGTGAGAGATTTGGGAGACCCTGGTAGAAGTGTCATTGTCATCTTCCGTCTCTGCAGCGTGCCCTTTGTGCTCAGCCTGTACCACAGCTTCTGACACGAGGCAGGGAATGTCTGTGCTGCGAGACCGCGTGATCTTCTGAACTTGGTATTTCCACTCTGTGGTCCACTGCTGAACTGTGGGAGGGCTCCCTTGGTCCATGATAGAGCTGTACTCCGCACCCCAGTTGTTACGCCCCCCGACCAGCTTTCTTCCTTCAGAATACACAAAGCTTCTGGACTTCATGGACTTATAGGTATCAACCTCTTCATCTGGGTAATAGCGTGTGATTTTGGTTTCTCCGAGGGGAGAGGCAACAGTTTCTTCTATCTTTGCTGTTTCTACCTTTAGTTGAGCATTTGGAAAATCTGTTTTGTTTTGCCCATGCATAACATCTGTTGAATTTAAGCTTTGGAAACTATTTCCTTCTCTTTTAGAGTGAGTCTGCCTTTCATCTTCTTCCATCGAAACCCCGATATCTGGACCTAATTTGGGCTCTGAAGCGTTCTTGGAGTCTTCTACTGCAAGTCGGCTGCGGCTGGGCGTTGCTGGAGGGCTAGGGCTGGATGAGAAATGAAGGCTACCTTGACGTTCCGGGACTAGATGTGTTTTCGCATCCTTCTCCTTCTCTTCCTTCACACGGAAGGAACAGGCTCTTTTCCGGAATCCTGCTCCTGAGGGCATGGAGAGAGTAGTGTCCTCAAACAGGAACTCCTCCCCATTGAAATGGTAACGATACAAGCTGTAGCCATCCGCGCTGTTGATGCTGCCCTGCCTGAGGAGGAAGGTCGCATCACATTCGGATGAAGCTCGGGACCGGGTCTGTATCAGGTCAGACCTTTCAATGCCTGCAAGATTTTCAAGAGCGTTCACCATTCTATTAGATAATTCTTCAAGTTGAGAAAGTCGAAGATCAACCGTCTGCAGGGAAGTTTTCATGAAATTTTCTCTTTCATTGATTTCTTCTAACCTCATTGACATATTTTCAACCCTGGTGAATACAAAGGAATAGATTGATTACACTGAAATGAACCGATAATGTCCTTGCTATTTTTTTCAGGCATTTGGGAATCATGGAACTTAGTGGAAACAGGTATAGACTTTGTATATCCTAATATAACTCTTAAAAAGACCGTGAGGAACAGCAGAAAAGAATAAAAATAAACAAAAAGGCATAGTGCTTAGTATTTACCCGTCATTTTGCAAAATGCCTATGTGTTCACCAGTGTGTTACTCTAGCCTTAGTAAATCTCATAATAGCCCTCTGAGGTAGGCACTGTCATTATCGTCCTCGTTTTGTGGACCAGGAAATTAAGTCATAGAAGATACAAATAAGTGGGCCAAGAGTGCACAGCCAATAAGTCATGGATCTGGAATTTAGAAACCTAATCTAGCTCTAGCAAGCTTTGCTGCAGCTCTTTTTATTTTCACTGGCACATTACACTGCATCTAGAGATAAAAGAAAGGTCATCCTTTGGTATCCATGGGAGACTCAATAGCAGATCCACAGACTGGGTAACAAATTTCTTCCATAAAATGTTATGGTATTTCCAAATGACCTGTGCGCATCTTCTACACTTAATCGTCTCTACGTTATTTATAATACCTAATAAGACGTAAATGCCATGCAGATAGTTGTATTCTATTGTTTAGGGAATGAAGTCTGAGAAAAGATCTGCGGGTTTGTGGTGCAGATGCCATCTTCCTATTTTGGAATATTTTCAGTGGGAGATTGGTTGAATCCATAGGCACAGAATCTGTGGGTATGGGGTGGGCATGGGGCAGTTATACTTGCACTCTGTGTTTGGAGTTTTAATCGTGACCATGATCATCAGCAATAAATGGCTGTAACAAAATAAATAAAGTCTGTATTGGTGTTTCAAGGAATCCAAAAGGGCTGGAGGTATAGCTCAGTGTCAGGGAACCTATAGATTTATTTATTTGTTTGTTTGCTTGTTGTGTTTGTTTGTTTCTTTTATTTTATTTATTTTGTGGCTGGCTCAGCCTTCCCTGGTGGTGGGGGCTGGCGCAGCATGTGGTGCCAGGGATCGAACCGCAGTCCCTGCAGTTGCCTGAGCTTTCCTAAGCAGGCGCTTTAGACCACTGAACCATCTCGCCGGCCCAGGAACCTGTAGATTTGACCCCTAGTAACTGAAAAAAGTTGAGATTATCAGATGGTTTCCTTAAGAATACCGGTAACTAACTAGCTTACTTTCTTTCTTTCGTGGAACCAGAAATTGAACTCAGGACCTTGTACTTGCCAGGCTGGCATTTATGCCCCTGAGCTATCTCCCTGGCCAATACCAGTAACTTTAAATTGCACCTTATATTTGTTTTTTATTTTATTTATTTATTTATTTTTTTTGGCAGGACTGGGGTTCGAACTCATGACCTTGCACTTGCCAGGCAAGCACTTGTGCCACAGAACTATTTCCCCAGCCCCTGCACCTTATATTGAATACTTAGTGTTCCATTACTGAAGTTACAAAAGGAAAGATCATAGCCGATTATTAGTACTTGGTTTTAGACCAAAATTTTTTTTTTTTTTTTTCCAGTACCGGGGATTGAACTCAGGACCCTGTGCTTCCCAGGCAAGCACTTATTCCACTGAGCTATCTCCTTGGCCCCTTAGACCAATTTTTAAAGAACCTTTAGATGATTAATCTATAGCCTATAAAGCTATAAGGTTGCTTGGACTAAAATCCACTGGAATAGATTTTCTTATATGTTTCAAAATGTACAGTATGGATTCATTCAGTAGGTTCATGAAATGTAACTCTCAGAGGCAATGAAATACCCCTAGGAGGTAGATTGTATCCCAAAAGTTGAATCTTCCCTTGGATGGGTCTGAGAGCCCTTGTTGGGGTGGGTGGAGGCCTATTCATATAGATTCCTCCCCATGTAAAAACCAACACTTCAATCTGATGGTTTTTTGCTTTGATTTTCTCCCACTTTTCTTAAAGATGTGGAGACCTTACAGATCCTTGGCTTGAATTGCAGTCTGCTTCTACAAGGTCCTGGCTACTCTCGCTACAGACCCTTCTAAATCCTTCACTTCCTCTGCCTGCTTTCCTCTTGACCTGCCACCCCCTTGCTGGTCTCCTCCACAGCACTGCTGCTCTTGGTTTGCATTGCAAAGCTGCTCTTTGGTGCCTGACTGCATCTCCTGTGCTCTTGGCAATGCCTGAGGCACCCTGGCCTGGCTTGTCCTCTGCTGGCCACATTGACCGCTGCATTCTGGTGTGTGGTAGGGCTTCTAATCTTAATTGTCTTCTTGGGGAGCAAACTGTCTTTATGGCCCTTAGAAAGCCACGTCATCTGAGCAGGAAGAGTCTGGCTTCTTAGAAGTTTGCCACCAGGGAGGACCAAATTCGTCATGGGGGAGAAGACCTGGCTTCCTTCTTATAAACCATGTCTAGCACTGACCTGTATTTAGGGCCTGAGGATTCATGGAGGAAATTCTTGCTGTAAACTTTCCATTAGTTTTGTATAAGACTTGGTATTCTCTGTTAATTATAACGGCTTTTGATCCCTTAGAATCTACTGTGCTTCATGATTCCTTTTGTATTAAAACCATATTGCCTCTAACAGTCAAACTCCAAATCTTAATAAACTCTAAAGAGACCATGTAGTTTTGCAAACTTTTCAAACTAAGTAAAATAGTAAATAAAGATAACTATCTCTCCTCAAATCTTCTGCAATTTTATTTTTTTCCTTTATTACTTAACTCTGATAACAGCATTGCTAGTCACTCATACATAAAAGAGAAACTTTGAAGTCATTGGATTCCTTGCTCTCAGTTATGCCTGCTGTCTCTCTTCACCTCCCTCTCCTCCCTCTGCATTTAGTTTCCAAGTTCTTTGAGAAGTCTCTTTTTATCTCTTGAATCGGCCACCTAGAGTGTCCCTCCCTTCTTTGTAGTTGTGGGAGAGAACAGTGTTTTATAATCTGGTTTAGGGTAAGGAAAATGGCCAAATGCTTTTTTTAGATCTTATAAATAGTTGCTGCGTGGAGACATCAAATTTCAAACAGTTGCATCCAGGGAGGTTGGATTGAGTTGTTTTGGTGGCGGGTGTTTTTGAATTGTAATTTCCCTGTTTCCTCCTGGGCCCCCCAAGTACCTGGGACTACAGGGGCCACTGTTCCAGGTGGGTTTTCATAGTCTATGTGAAAGAAGAAAGGAAAAAAGCGTGTTTGAACTCAGCCGCCTCCAAAATGATCAACAAAATGGACAAATGCTAGCCGTGGTAGAGACTTCTCCCGGTTAGTGTTTCACCGACCTGGACACACACACACACACACACACACACACACACACACACACGAGCGCTTTCGGCCTCACAGAGGGCAAGACAGGCCCCACTAGGGTCAGCTTGGGAACAGCTGCACATCAGTTTATGCACTGAATGACAGGACCACGTGGGGAAGCCCACTGTCTGTCAGAGAGCTTTTAGAGAGAGAAGACTGATCAGCAAGTTCATCAATTTGTTTGGCCTTCTACATCTTCAGCTTCCCTTCCAGCACAGAGTGAGATAATTTTCACCATGGCACAGAATGCAGAGGTATTTTAGAGCCCAGTGATTTGCTTTTTAAAAAAAAAAATTAAAGCTAATTCCTTCCTAATGAACGATCTATTTCTGTACAAGTGTGCCATGCATAGTACCTGTTAAGGGACATTTTGATTACTTCTGTTTTTGGACCAGTATGAGCAGGTCTGCTAGAAACATTCATGTATAAGATATGTTGTATGTGGATATAAATTTTCATTATTAGTTCATTTGAATTTATGATCATTTTAGTTGTTTATGATGAGATCTTTTTTGCATGACAATGTCAAACACCACTTGTTAAAAAGATGAGCTGTTATTCATTTAATTACTTTAGCATTTGTGGGGAGCAATCAATTTTGGTTTTGCTAGGTATTGCATTAAATTTGTAGGTCAATTAATGCCTGTACTATATTGAGTTTCCAAGTCTTCTAATACACTAATATGTTTCCTCACTTATTTAAGTCATTGTTAACTTCAGTGATTTGCATTTTCTGCCAACAGAGCCCATCCATGTTTTATTATATTTAAATCTAAGGGAATCATTTTTGTCAGAGCTCTTGTAGAATGGTATTGTTAAACAATTTCTGAGTTCAATTATATGTTGCTAGTATAAAAATAAGATTCATTTTTGAGTGAATTGCGATCTTTTTTTTTCTGTATTTAGGACAGGGTCTATAGGGTCTCACTGCATAGATCAGACTCTTAGTGATCCTCCTGTTTTCAGCCTCCAAATGCTGGGATCACAAGTGTATAATATGACGCCTAGCCTCAATCACTGTCTCAGTGCACCCCCCGGGCGGGGTCAGAACAGCACACTGGGGATCAAACACCCCCCACACACACGCACACTGCTGCGCTCTATTCAGCAGGTGCTTTAGTCCGCTGAGCTATCAGGCTGGACTTTAGGGATTGTTTTGTTTTGTTGACCTTATAGTCTGAAGTCCTGCCTAATTCTCACTTACGCTATGAGGCTTTTCGTCCGTTCCATGTTGCTCTTTAAGGTTTTTTTTAATTCTATACATAGACAGTTGGGTGCATTACAAGTAGTAATAGCTATTATTATTATTATTATTATTTATTTATTTATTTATTTATTTATTTATTTATTTCTTGCTTTGCTGCACTGACGAGACTTCCAGAGCACTGTTAAATAGCACTGATGACAGTGCCCATTTTTCCCTGTTCCATATTTTAGAAACTAAGGGTTTGGTCCGTCACCAGTTAGCTATACATTTTTAAAAATTCCATTTATCCAAAGAGGAGATTTGTTTTTGTCCCTAGTTTTCTGAGAAGTTGTTCTGTTTTGTTTTTTAGACAGGGTCTCGCTATGTAGTTCAGGCCAACATTGGGCCCATTTTTTGTAGCCCACAGGCCAATCTTGAACTTGCAGGAATCCTCCTGGCTCAGCCTCCCGAGTGCTGGAATTGCAGACATGCATCACCACGCTGATTCTGTGCTGAGAAGTTTTTAAATTTTTTTTTTTAATCACCATGAGTGAATGTTGAATTTTGTCAAATATTTTTTTTCTGCTCTAATTGATGTACTCACTTGGAGATTTTTTGTTTTCATTGAATTATGAATGTAGTAGACTATGTTGATTCTTTTTGAATACTGACCTACCCTTCCTGGAGCAAGTTCTCTGTGGCCAGAACCAACTTGCTCGTATTTTATGTAAAATTTTTCATTTATATTCACGAAGAATGAAAGCTATTGTAGTGTATAGTTCTCTTTTGTTTGGTTGTCTACCAGATTCTGGTATTAGGGTAATGCTGACCCCAGAAAATAGTATCATTTGTTACTGTATGATTTGCCAAAGAGTTATTTTACAGTAGTCATTCTAGGGATGTAAAGTAGCAATATTTCACAGCCTGTTTAGCATTGATATTTTACTATTTCAACTTGATATAGAAATATAACTGTCATACATTTTATTCCTATTATACTCCTGATGTTAAAGTTGTCATGTAATATCTCTACATAGATTGCAAGACCAGTCAAGCCATATGACAATTTTTTTTGACTTTCAGCTGTCAAATATACTTTAAAGAACTCGACAGAAAACTCATTTTCATGTTCATCAACATATTTATTATTTTGGACTTTTTTATGTATTTAGTATAGGGTCTATGGCTCTCACTACACAGATCAGACTCGTAGTAATCCTCCTGTCTTCAGCCTCCTAAGTGCTGGGATTACAGGTACACACGACCGTGCCCAATCTCAGTTGCTGCCTCAGCATGCCCCAGGGGCGAGGACAGCATTGCACGCTGGGGATCAAACCCCAGTCCCTGCGTCTGCCTAAGCAGGTGCTTTAACTCACTGAGCTATTTAGTTGGCCCCTGATGTTCTGAACAGCCTTCTGTTTGAAAAATTTCCTACAGCCATTCTTGTAGTGCTGTTATGCTAATAATGAATTCTTTAAGAATACCTTTATGTTCATCTTCATTCTTGAAAGATATTTTTGTTAGATACAGAATTCTGGGTTGATAGTTCTTTTTTTTAGTATTTTTATTTTATTTTATTTTTTATTTTTTTGAGACAGGGTCTCGCTATGCAGTTCAGGCTGACCTTGAGCTCACTTTTGTAGCCCAAGCTGGTCTCGAACTTGCACTGATCCTCCTGCCTCAGCCTCCCAAGTGCCGGGATTACAGGTGTGCGCCCCCACGCCCAGCCCTGACAGTTCTTTAAGATTATGGTGCCACTCTCTTCTGGACTCCATGGTTTCTGATAAGAAATCTACCATCACGTAGGTCCCTACTCCCCTGTAAGTACTGTCAGAGGAATTTTCCTCTGGCTGATATTATTTATTTATCTTTTCATAGCATTCCTCCTGCCTCAGTCTTCCAAGGGCTAGCATTATGGGCATGTTCCACCATGCCTAACAAGCATTCTTTTTATAATTTGTAATTTAAAGCCTTTGTCAGGTGATGTCAACCACTGTTACCTTAACATTGGCCTTTCTTGATTATCTCTTTCCCAGGTGTGCTGAAATTTTTTGAGTTCTTCATATTCCATGTGATTTGGAAATTATATTCTGACATTTTGAATATTTTACACGTGACTGAGTCTCGCAGACTCGCTCCTGGAGACTGTTGTTATTTTTGTTTCGGCAGGGAGATGATCAGACTGGTTGGGCTGAATCTGAACTTCAGAATGCTCTCGTGTGCAAGCTGTGCTTCTAGTGTTTCTTCCACTCCCAATGACTGTGCATGGCTGTAGATTTGACCCCTGTGTATGTGCTCCAGCAGTCAATCTGGGCCCTTGGCAGTGGTCTGCTTATGAGTTGAACGCTCAGTGCCTTTGAGATCTTCATTTTTTTTTAAATGTAGGATGTTACAGCTATATGTGTTCTCCTGAGCGATGTTTTTGCTGTATTTTATAAATCTTGACACACTGTATTTTCAGTCACCGAGTCAAATTTTCTAATTTCTCTTGTGATTCTTCTTTGATCCATGAGTTAAGAGTAAACTGTCACACATCTGTGACTTCAACTAACTCTAGTTGTTTTAAAACTTGTTGAGACTTGTTTGATGACGTACAGAATCTCTTGTCTTGGAAAATGTTGTGTGTGCCTGAACAAGAAGGGGTGTTTTGCTGTTGTTGAGTGGAGTGTCCGTTTGTTGTCTGCTAAGTTAGTTGGCTTGTAGTATTGTTCAAGTCTTCTGTTTCCTTGATGATCTTCTACCTCGTGATATGAAGTATCCAACAATGATTGTAGAATGTCTACTTGTCCCTTAAATTCTGCCAGGTGTTGTTTCATATATTACAAGACTCTTCCATCAGGTCCATAGATGATTATAACTGTTACCTCTTCTGGGGAGATTGGCCCTTTTACCGTTGTAGAGTGTCCTTTTTGACTCTAGTAGCAATAATGTCTTACAGACTACTTAGCTGGGTATTAGTATAGCTATTCCATCTCTCTCTTGGTTATTGTCTATATGCAATGTCTTTTTACATCATCTTCCTTTCAAACTATTTTTTTTTAAAGCCAAGCGTGGTGGCACACACCTGTAATCCCAGCACTTAAGAAGCTGAGGCAGGAGGATCACAGTGGGTTTGAGGCCAGCCTAGGATACAAAGTGACACCCTGTCTCAAAAAAAAAAAAAAGAAAGCAAATTACTTTTTTTTTAAAATCTGAAATAAGTCTCTGTAGATACCATATAGTTATAGCATATATTAATATTCATGAACTGATTTATCTTCAAATGTACTATTTATTTTGCCTTCTCAGATCTGCTGTTGAGCCTCTCTAGTGAATTTCTCATTTCAGTTATTGTGCTTCATAATGGCATAAAATTATGAACTCTAGAGTTCACCCCGAGGTGTGTGTCTGCGCATGTATGTGTGTGTGTGCGTGCGTGCGTGTAATTGTGTGTATGGCGCGTGATTTTTTGCTTCTTATGATACCTAAGGTGGAAGAACAATAAGAAGAGGAAAAAGCTCCTTCCTCTTGGAATAAACATGATATCCAAAAATCATTTTGTTTAAATATTAAGGGATATATGACCTCATTTGTACCCCCACATTAGGCAAAATATTAGTTGTTATGAATGATCTTTGTGCTTCCAGTGTCTTCTCACTGCAATCTAGGTAAAATGACAGACACGTCATGTCACTCCTTTTAGAAGCCCTAGCAGCTTCCCGTCACACCTAAGATACAAACCAAATTTCGCTGCCATGTTGGGTATGAAGGAAACCTTATTAAAGGGAAACCTTGTCATCTCCACTGGTAATCCAATGCTGGATGTGACATCTGACACTTGCTCCTTTTATGTCAAATGCAACATAAATGCAGGCACTGGTCTTTTCTTCCGATTGCACAGCAACCCTCTACCTCCCCCTGAGGTTTCTGTTACTTGACTGTGAAGCTTCTCATGTATCCCAGGCTGGCCTCACGTTCTTGGTGAACCTGCTCCTGCTCAGCCTCTCAGCTGCTGGGATTATAGATGCGCACCGCTGCTCCTGGCCCCTTCCTTTCTTCCTGCCTCTCTTGGTCTTCATCCCTAAGTTTTCTCAAACACTCATCATACATAGGACATTATCATGGAGATGCAAAAATAAAATTCTGTTAGAACTTGAGCACCCCAAACACCACCGCACTTGATGAGCCTCAGTGTGAGAAGACCTATTGGAGACCTTGCAGCTGCCTCTGACCTTTGTGAAGAGCTCGATGAATGAAGACTGCCCAGGTGATGTCAGGGCTGTCAGCCATTGTACATAAGACAGCGGGCTATTGGTATTATATCAACGTGCTTTATCACATGAATTTCAACATATTTCAAATATTTATTTTACAAAATATGCTAATACTCTCTGGTACTTCAGACCTCTTGGACAAATCACTCATGATCATTTTTTTCAGGATCGCCAGCATTTAACCCACAGAAATTTTTTATATTTTGATAGATTAGGACTTTCGAGGTATAAAATATATCTTTTTTTTGAGGTACTGGGGATCAAACTCAGGACCTTGTGCTTGCCAGGCAGGGGCTTAAGGTACTGAGCTATCTCCCCAGCCCAAGTATACTCTCTTTATATGGTGACTGATTTCTTACTGGATGTCCTTCTTGCCATTTCCCTCCAGTGGTTTCTGTACCCTTTTGGTATTTGGCTTTCCCTGTAGATCATATGAGATAGCTGCACTACGTTTTCTATTTCTTTCTTTCCTTTTTTTTTCTTCAGATAGGATCTCACCATGTGGTTCAAGCTGGCCTTGAACTCACTTTGTAGTACAGCCTGGCCTTGAATGACTCTCCTACCTCCGTCTCCCAAGAGCCGGGGTTACAGGTGTGCACCCCCAAACCTGGCCTGCTGCTAGGTTTCCATTTTACACAGCAGGCTTCACTAATTTCACAGCAAAACTCTTTCCATTGAAGATTACTTTAGAGAAGTTTGCCGACCGTCCGGCACGAGGCTTCTTGGCTGGCAGGGCCGCAGGACGACAACTCAGCGCTGGCCCTCTCCAGTCTTTTATGTGAAAGGAAACTATAAACAAATGAAGCCCATAAGCTGTCTGGACCCACGTTAATCATTCCCTTGTTCTGGAACAGAATTTTAAAGTCCCCTTGATTTACGATGCTGCTGGCCCTGCCCTCAGCTGCTTCCCATGTGCTCCTGCTAGTGGAGCACAGAACCTAGTTTTTTAAAATCAAAATCTTGAGTAATAATTAATGTGTCCTCTGATCCTTTCAGATTTCTCCCTTTGATTCAGAAATTCGTAGAGATTGATCTTTGGGTTTCTCTGTTAGAAAGATGCTCTCTAATGCCATGATCAGTCTCAAAATCCGGTGTGTGTTCGTGTATTTTTAAAATTAGGAAGAGTTTTTTGTTGTTGTTTTGTTTTGGCTGGCTCAGGCTGCCTGAAGGGTGAGCGTGGGGATCGAACTGCCATCCCGTGCCTGACTGGGATTGCCCACACAGACATTTAAACCACTTAGCTAACCCAAAAAACCCCATATTTTTAAAATTAGGAATATGCAACAGTAAAAGAACTAACCAACTAACCAACAGTGGGAAAAAAATTTTAGCCATTTGTTCCTCAGAAAAGGACTAATATTAAGAACATATAAAGAACTAAAAAAATCCAACCTCTAAAATTCAAAGACCCATCCAAAAATGGCCATCTGCGATGAATACACACTTCTCAGATGTACTACAAACCACAAGTAAATATATGAAAAATGCTCAACATCCATGGTCATTCAAGAGAACACTGAGATTCCATCTCACCCCAAAAAGAGTGCATATTGTCAAAAAATGAACCAGTAATAAAAGCTGGTAGAGCTGTGGGGAAAAAGGAACATTTCTCTCCACCATTGATGGGGTTGCTGACTGGTGCAACCACTGTGAAAATCAATGTGAAGATTCCTCAAAAACAAAAAGGGCTGGCCAGATAGCTCAGTGGACTAAAGTGCCTATTTAGGTTTGATTCCTGGTGTGCTGTGCCAGCACAGCCCCCAGGGTGCGCTGAGACAGGCGATTGAGACTGGGCATGGTGGCACATGCCTGTAATCCTAGCACTTGGGAGGCTGAAAACAGAATCACTACGAGTCCGATCTATATAGTGAGACCCTTTAGACCTTGTATTAATTACATTAAAAAAAAACAAACTAGGATTAGAGGTTCCATTTGTCCCAGTTATTTCCCTCTGTATCTTCCTGAAAGAATTAAAAACATCATACCACAGAGATACACACATAGTGTGTTTCTGTTCATAACAGCACAATTTATAATAGCCAAATCTTGGAAACAACCCAAATGCCCACAAATCAGGGAAAGGATAAAAAGAATGTGATCTTTTTATGCAGTGGAGTACGATTCCATCATAAAGAAAAATAAGCATGGGTAAATGGATGCAACTTGAGACCGTACTCATAAGTGAAATAAGTTGGACACGTGTAAGTATCATACTGTCTTCCTCGTGTGAGAAACTGAAAGAATAAATAAGGACCAAAATATTAATAATAGGTACTGTGAAATGAGAAGAAATTGTTCCAAAGGAAAAAGGAACTAGGATGGGGGAAGGGGGAACGAAAGGAAGGAAAAAGGTAAAAAATGCAAGATAGCTATAGTACTAGCTTCTTTTAGTTCATTGAAGAAAAGGTGTATGCTAATACTGTTTGGAGAAATTTTTATGCCTATGTCTTCTATACCAAGCAACTACTCTACTCTGGAGATAATATGCACCATATTAACTATTATTATTCTATTATTTTGTTATGAAATTTTATTTTATTTTTTCCATAAATGAAAAAAATGATCCTTGTCCAAATAAGAATGTGCAAGATAATAATCTCAGAATAAAACCTGACATCGTGTGTCTTAAATTTGTTGTCTGGTTCTTTGTATTTGAGGAGAAAACCAAACCTATTTCTGATTAGACATGCTGTCAACTACAGGTATCTTTGCGATGTGCCCATATTCTAATTAGGGGTGGAGTTACTCTTGCAATTTCTCTTTGTCATATATGTGTCACATGTGTCCTTTATAAAACTAATAGTACTTGCAGTATCATAGCATGAAAATTATTTGAGATTGTATACGTGAAAGTACTCCATGAACCGTAAATGTGATGCGTCAAATGACATAACTGTATGGGATAGGATATTATAAATCTCCACATTTTGGCATACACGCTACAAGGGTGTTTGATTTTGAGTGTGATACTTGTAAAACTTACACTAGTTTTTTCAGTAAAAGAACTATAGATAACACTTTTTTAAAAAAAATTATGGCCAGCTCAGCCTGCCCTGGGGGTGGGGATGGTGCAGCATGTGGTGCCCAGGATCGAACCGCGGTCCCTGCGGTTGCCTAAGCTTGCCTAAGCAGGCGCTTTAGAGCACTGAGCCATCTCACTGGCCCCAGATAACACTTTTCATTTAATGTAAATAATAATAGGTACAACAGCACAGAATTGTGTGCACAATGTTTGGCACTTTTGTAGTAACTTCTAAGAGATTTCCCAAGCTTTGTAGAGACTCTCAGTTATTAAATATAAGATCCAAACTCATGCTCTCAAGATAAGAAGGCTGTGTCTATCCTAAGGACAGGATTTAGACATTTGAAATTCTGTATTAATCTTTAATTAAGATCTGACACAAAAAGATTAAATTTCGTTTTATGTGAAGCCATCTTTTTTTATGTGAAACAATCACCTTTCACCTGCAAGGCATGTCATAAATTATGAAAACATTTCCTTGATGACAGAGTTAAATGTTCACATAAAAAGATGATGTTAATAGAGCTAGATCCAGTTCATGCTTGAAGAAGCCCATGTTTCAAGATCCAGTGGTATTCCATGCAAGTTCTAAGACTATTCCTACCCTATAATTTATTGCAGATCATAAAGTTGTCGAATCCACTTTGAATTTTACATCCAGTTATTGTAATTTCCATTTACTTCCTTATATAAGGCTGTCTTTTAAAATTTAGTAATTACAGGGAGAACACACAGGATAGAACCTTGTGCTGACTTGCGAAGTTTTTAATATGTGAAAGACTGGACAAAGACTTAATGGAACAGCAAAATTCAGATCTTAAATCTTGTGGCTTTGTCATTCTTTGCAAGAGTCAACACACCAAGAAGTCACTATGAGACCATTAAACTGTCTGGGGTGATAGCTCCATGCTGTGTCATTTCTGCACACCCACACGTGGCTAGACCTCCAATCTCCTGGGCTTCTACAACTGAAGAATCTAAATCGTTGGCTTTTTTTGGCAATGTTCACAGTCTATTCAGGCCAGAATCTATGGTTGGCCAGTAAGCAAAATTTTTATCAGGACCCTATGTTCTCTCTGTGTCCCTTACTTCAGATGTCATAGTGCCAGCCCTAACCCTTGACGTCACCACTGGAGCTCCAGGGCTGGGCATGGTACGTGATGCCTGGTAGCAATGCAATAGCTTTCTGCTCCTGCGTGAAAGCATGGGCGCCCTTGTGATGCCCTACTGATGTGGTACTAGGAGCAGAGGGCTTTTCAGTCTACGAGCCTCAGGGATGGCTCCTGTCTCATCCTTGCCTATGAACTAGAAAGAGTTGCTACTGAAGTCATGGGAGCCACAGTGGCATGCTCCTCCGCAAAGTCGTCTAACTTCAGCTGGGTCTTCATTATTGTTGCCACCAATCCCTTGTTATGCCCTTCCTGGTAGACTTGTTCTGATGTCTCTGGGTCCTCCCTACTGACCTCAAGGCTGTCATCCTGACTGGGATGGAGATACTTTTCCCCATCCTCATCTTTTCTCTGCGTGACAGGACTTCCTGTTGTTATAATGCTTCGCCTCTCTGCAGCCCTTTATTTCTTGTAGAGGACTGTTCATTTATTGGAGTCTGTGGACCAGGCCCCTGGCATGCTTTTCTTTTTCTCTTTGAAGTGTATCCTCCTTCAAAGCACATGGCTGTCACTTTGTCTCGTCACACGGTAGGTGCAGTAGTGAAACTGACTCCCCACGGGCAACGAGGCTGTCAGTGACTACTACTGCCTGTGACTGAGTGGACGTGACTGAGCTGTAGTCTCTGCCACACTTTTTATTATTAACAGAGCTTATTTTTAAATTTCTGTGTCGTGTGTGCATCTATCTCAGAACTGATTCTCAAAGTCAGAGGAGGAAGAGGAGTATCATTCACAGGGCACACTAAAGCTTCCGTAGTTGATGCCATTCCTTTCCCATCATCCAGGCAGCCTTGTCTCCTATTACAGTACAGGATGAAAGCATCCAGCTGGGCTCTTCCTCCGGTTCCTCTACCATCACTGCATGCTTGTCTTTCTATGACCTTTATGCAGAGATATTACCCACTTTCTAAACTGGATCTCTCTCCCACTTTCTCTTCTAGTTACTACCTTGCTCTTATTGGGGCCTCAATTAGCAATCTCTTCTATTCCTACTCACAGGAAGAGCGTGGCAAATAAGATCTCGAATCCATGAATTAAAGCCTATAGGAAATCTAAGCTGTTGACCCAGGTATACAAATCTGACACAAAAAAATCTTTAAGGTTTTGGTGGAATAGAAACTGCTATTATGAACTTAGCTGATCTAATACCCACAGTTCCTTAAATATAGGACCAATTGCATTAAAATACATTATGTACAGGTTGTATCCTATGTATTTTGAAATATCACGCATAATAATAACTATGTAAATAGAAGCAAAAGATATTAAAAAGAACGATGCAGAGCAATACGCACCACATATTCTAAAAGTCTACACTAGTATTTATACTATAATCAAGCATTAAGTTTGGTGCCAAACTTCTTGTTAAAGCTGTGGAAAAAGAAAAACACACTGGATGACATAATTCTTTGCAAATTAAAACAGTGCTGAGATTCCATCTCACTCCAGAAAGAATGACTATTATCAAGACATCAAATAATAGCAAATACTGGCCTGGCTGTGGAGAAAAAGGAACGCTTCTCCACTGTTGGTGGAAGTGCAGATTGGTGCGACCACTCTGGAAATCAGTGTGGAGATTCCTCAAAAAACTAGGGCTAGAAGGTTCATTTAACCCAGTGATTCCCCTTCTTGGTATCTCCCCAAAAGAATTAAAAGCATGACACCACAGAGATAAATGCACACTCATGTTTATAGCGGTGCAGTTCATAATAGCTAAATCTTGTAAAGAGCCCCAAAGCCCATCACCCAAGGAGTGGATAAAGAAGATGTATTTGTTTGTTTATACAACTGGGTACTATTCTGCCATACAGAACATTTCAACTACATAGATACACCTGAAGACCTATGGAACACAGATGTAAGTACCACATTATTTCTATGGTCTAAGAAATTGAGTGTAAATAAGGATCAACATGTATAATAAATAGGAAGAAAATGTCAAAATGGGAAGAGGATCTAGGGAGGGAGAGGAAGAAAGGAAAGAAGGGAAAAGAAAAAATGACAAAAGAAAGAAAAATGGAAACAAAATGTTTTAAAAATAGGAAGGGAATGAGTAGTTGATGGAAGGATAGGGGATTGGAGGAAAAAAAGAAAAATCAAGCTATATCATGTACAGGTACAAATTCCCCATAATAAATGTCATCATTACATATGGCTGCAATGTACCAATGAAATTAAGGAAAAAAACCTATAATTCTCATTATTTAAGAAAAGGAAGTTAAAGATTTGACAAAGCTTTTTCAGGAAATATTCCTTCTAACCTGATTGCTCTTGCACCAGGATAAGGGATACCGAACCACAATGCACAGTGTGTTTAATGGTGGATGTTTAGATAGGGCTCTGGGGGCTCAAGTTGGTGCTGATAAACATCACCTGTTATTTCTCAAATACAATCAGGATAGACTGTAGAAATTGTCAAGTTCTGCCTGGCTCAAGCCGGCGGAAGGGAGCTATCAGATGTTCTCATCCTACCAGCCTTGGTTGTCTAATGATAGCCCTGGGAGCCGTGAGGCATAGCCTGCCCACACCCAACCCTTGTTTTGGTGGTGTTGATGTTAAGCATTTTTCCTGGCAATTATGGGTGGCGCTGTTGTTTGCCTCCTGAGATTACTTCTCATTTCTAACAGGAAAACCAATGTTCTGAACCCAGAAAAATCACAATTTATTACTCTTTTTTTAAAAAAAAATATTCTTTGAGAGAAGTGACTAAAAATGGAATAGAAATTTCTATTTGAATCAGGAGACAAATTCTGAATCATTCATTCATATATAAAAATCTCATTCTTAAAAAAAAATTTAAAAAAAAATCTCATTCTTTACATGAAGATGTATAGGATCTGGGGGTACCATGGTGGGCAAAATCCCGCCCTAACGCTGCACTTCATAGAGCTTAGGGCCCAGGCATCTAAGTTATAACCCCATCTAAATTTGAGGTGATCAGAGAAGTTTTCCATAAAACTGGCATCTAGGTAGAGACTCAAATGATGCGCCTGACAGGAAGGAGAGGTATCGGACCGAGAGAGATGAGCACATGCAAAGCTCCCAATGTAGGAAGGAAAGGTGCTTGGAGGAAACGAAAGTAGGTGAGGATGTGGAATCCAGAGCTAGAGGAAGAGGAGAGTCCAGAGATTGAAATGGGGAGATGGAAGAGACTTGCCAGCCCAAGTGCAGAGGAGGGCAAGGGGCCCAGAGCTGGATTAGAGATTACATGCTGCACCTCCACGGAAAGAGAATGAATGTAAAGACCTCGGTAAGGGTAACTACAGGGCTGGAAGTGTGTCCAAGTTTATGGGTGGTGGTAGAGATGGGAAGAGTCAGGTCATCAGGACTTATCTGAAGGGGAAAGGAAACAGAAGCTGATGATGGTTAGTGAGAAATAGGCAGTTACCATAATTATTTGCCTTTCTCTGTCTTGGTGAGCTAGCTGAAGGGTGGTGCCATTCACAGAGCCCAGAGGACAGGGAAGACATCCAAGAGAGAGAAGAAGGGGATGACTAGAGCGCCCTCTACCACTCTGGGTAGGAATGTTGGGCAGGGTTTCGGGTTAATGCTCTGCAGCTCCCCTGGGCGTGTTAACACTGAGCCGTACTGCAAATCACTTAGTGAGGGACGAAAAAGACATTCACAATTCACCATAAAAGCAAATGGTGCCCTTATAATTTGTGTGCAATTTCCAAACAGGAGAAAACCATGCACTTTGGTCTGCGCAGCAGGATCCAACATAGCCTGCAGGGAAGATCACGGCTCTTCTTAATATGTAAATATCTTGTATGAATACGCTGGTGAGACTGAGTCAGGAGAATCACGGGCTCTGAACAGGTACCCAGAAATCAGAAAGGTCCTGACCAGGCCGTGGCTGTCAAATGGTGCCAGTGCCACAGCAAGGGAGAGCGTGGCTGTCACCCAGTGGCAATGTGTGACAGTAAAACTAGTTCAGTATAGAACCAAGACTGAACAGTTGACGAAAAGGGCTGAATATGCAAATGTCTGATTTTGAAAGTAGTAACAGGTGCCCACGGTTAGATACCAGTAACTGGGTTCTGTTCGGTTCTTCCACCTCAGCCCTTTCCCCCTAGCTGGCCTGGCTGAGAGGGAAGGAAAGCTCCCAGGGCCCAACCTCCTCGTATTTTGTCTTCTGCGTTCACCTGTGAGTCAGCCTAGGCAAGGTCAACAAAGGGAAGTGGGCGGGCCGGAATGTGATCCCGTCACCCCTGGGGACCTCAGCCTAGGGAAGCAGGAAGTAGCCCGCTTTTATTGCCTTGCACCCTTTCATTCCTGTTACGTGGGCACGCAACCCCAAGAGAAAAATGCAATTTGAACCTTGGTCCAAGAATGGTAAAAATCCAAACAATGCGAAGGGAAGGGAGGTGGTGGCCGGGCACACAGAGCACAACAAAATACGATTTCCATTGTAAGTGACTGGCTGGGGTCACATTCAAGTTAATGTCTAACTAAAAAGTAGAAATTTTAGGTGGGATGGTCGACATGGTACAGCTTATTTTGGGAAGAAGTCACTTTTATATTTTGAAAGTATAGCAATTACTATTAAAAGGCAAATGCTTTAAAAGGTTTATTATAAACTTATACTTTATGAGAACTGAATATTGGTGCTTAATATTTGCATCTGGCCAGGCTTGATGGACTTATATGGTCGCAGGACTAGATGGACGTACATGGCGCCTCCTTCAAGCAACATTTCCCCTCCTGGGGGCTGGGGCCGAGCCAGGGGCCTGGACAAACTCCTGGGGGATGTCAAAGTAGCTATGACATCCGTGGCAGTTGTTGGGACTCTTTTTTTTTTGGCATACAGGGTCTCACTACACAGTTCAGACTCAGTGATCTTCCTGCCTCAGCCCAACCTCTAGTGCTGGGATCACAGGTGTGTGCTGCCATGCCCAATTTCAGGGTAGCGCAGGACCAACACGCATGCAGTACCAGGGATGAAACTCAGGACCTTGTGCTTGCCAGGCAGGCACTTAGACCGCCAAGCTATCGCCCCAGCCCAGACATCTGTTTGAAATCCTACCTTGGTTTATATTTCTCCATATACACATATGTCTGGATTAGAAAGCTTTAATGGAGAGTACTTAAGGATAATAATGATGGCCCTAGAGTCCTCCTAGGTATTCATCCTCCTGTTCATTCTTTTACCATATTGGCAATGTCTTTTGAATGATGTATTATCAGTTATTAAGTTCCTTAGCAAACATTCATTGCTTTTGTAAAGGAACAAAGCTTCTTCAAAAAATCACGATTTTAAAACACAGACAGTGAAAACTTACAGTCTACCCTTTAGAGAGATTATTACTCTTTCTCAGCTCCGGGTTGGGCAAAATTATAGTTCAGAGAATTTCATTGCACCTGTCCGTCCTGGCCCACATTTATTTATTGAATATCTACCGATTTACACACATGTGCATTCCTTTGAAGATTCAGCGTGTTTAAGGGCTAGCACGTGAATTGTGCTGATTTTGAAGGGTGGTGAGGAGGCGAAGGAGTCTGAAGGGCAAATCTCGCCCTAAGTGAGAGGCTTCCACGGTTATGGAGCACGGGCATGCATCCTCTTTCCCTCTCCCCTAGCCAGGTCATACTCTCATGAGAGCACGGAGATGGAAGCATTTACCTTGGCCCCAGAGATCTTGCTGCACCAGAGGAGCAGCCAGAGGCGAGGCCGGAGAAGAGCTCAGACCTTGCTTGGCAAAGCAAAGACGCGCTAAGTGGGGAGAACTGGTGTTCTGTAGCTGATCACCCTCTCAGTTCCTGTAAGACTGTGGTAATGCCCCCACCTAAGGGGGGGTCACAGTAGGCAAGAACTGTCAGGGATTTTTTTTAGCGGGGAGCTAATATTACCAATAAATGTTACTCCTTTCCACCTGTAATACATATTCATCACCTAAGAGCTTTCACACTATAGGGGGGATAAGGTAGTTAAAAACCCAAGTCTAAATAGACAGAAGCTATCCAAGTGAACGCCGAAGTGCACTTTGGCACCCGCCTTCGGAGCGGGTTGCAGGCGTCCGTCCCCAGACCCTTAGCCCGGGCAGCACCTCTCACAAGTGACCCTGATGCGCTCGTCGCTGGATGACTGCTGCTCGTCCTCCTTTTCGCGGAAGTGCTCCTGCACACACTGCTCCTCGAACTCATGCAGCCTCTTCAGCTCCTCTTCACTGAGGAACAGCTCTGTCAAGGGAGAGAAGGGTTGGCTGCGCGGAAACAGAGCTCTGGAGAGTCCACCGAGTTGCCTTGTTGGGAATTTCACAGCCAGGTTTCAGCTAAGCTGCTCTCCCCACTGCAAAGGGCTTCCTGACTACTCCATTTGGAGGTTGTCAAGTTCTGCCATCATCTTTCTACGGGCACAGACTGGCTTACTTTATAATATAAAAAGAAAAAACAAACTGAAATTACATGTACCGGGAAAGAGAAATCCAAGCATATTTCCTGGAAACCCTCTTGTGTGCGTTTTATAGTCAAGTACGTAGCATTATTTTCTCACCCACTTTAGAGGCAGCACATTAAAACATTTTGAAAGGAAATTTGGATTTTTATAGATATATGTACAAGAAATTTTAACTCCCTCGACTTCTGAAGTCTGTCATGAGCTGGACCTCGGCACTGTTAATTACTAATACATAAGGGAGGGGTAAAGTGAGCACAGACTCCACAGAGGAAGCATTCCCAATGGGAGTGTTGTATTTTTCACATAAGTAAGTAGTTTAGTGAGATTTATACAAAGGTATCCGATTGGAATACCGACTTTAAAATTAGCCCCAAATAAAAAGAGCTCAGAACCTACTCAATCCACGATCCCGTTCTTCTTGGTCCTTTTCTCTTCTTTTCCTGCAGCGACTACTGAGGCGCATAATGATGATGTAGATATGGCTTAGAATGATCATAGGAGGGGGCAGGACGGGCCTGTCATGAAAGGTCATAATCAGTTGATAGCGCTGGAACTTCCATACTTGGTTGGATATCGACTTCACTTCAAAGAAGGTATTGCTTTGGAGAGAAGACAAATACATCCACAGTTCGTTCTGTTATTGTTTATTGTGATTTCCTAGAGCACTGCGTTGTGTTGAAATTTGACATCACGCAATGGCCTTTAGTCCATTGGATACCAATTCCTTGGCTACCTGTTTTTGTTTGTTTGTTTATTTATTCACCAATCTGGTTATCTATGCTTAATGACATTTTGCTCAGGTAAGTAATTAAGGGTTAAGTATATTAAATTGATAAACTCTGCTTTCTTAAAAAAACACTCCATTGTCTACAGACTCAGAGCTCAGGGAATTGTATTTTACGTATGTAATTATGCACGCCATCCAGCTGAGTGTTTGGAAGTGTTTAGGATTTTAATACAGTCAAGCAGCTAAATGATTACTTTTTATAGTGGAATTGATTAATTATTGAACTTCTTGTTGGAAGAAGTGCTATTTTGGATATGAGGTAAGTACAATCCGTCTTGTTTTCATCATCAAGAGGCAGTAAACAAAGGATTGCCTTAGCTGCAAATGCTGGGCCTTATGAAGCCAGTCATAGTCCGGGGATTTCAGTTTTCTTATTTCTCAAGCCAGGCATTGGAACCAGGTTCTCTCCAAGGGCTTGTTCAAGTGTAAGATTTTTGTATTGCTCTGAAAAATCTTATTCCCTCATATTTTCATCTTAGAAGCTAAAGTATTTTCAACATTTATTAAGCATGGCCAACAAAATCAACACAAAAAGTAGGTCATTTGTATTAGAAACTTGATTTAATAATTTAAGCCATTTCCCATAGGCTATTTTCTTTTATATTTTATGAATAAAAAGATACTTTACGTA
>PVKN010008637.1:0-24845 GCA_004027915.1 Capromys pilorides | reverse complement strand
ATAGGGAGGAAAAGGGTGAAATGACACCAGACCCTGCAGAAATCCACATCATCTACACTTATCTTGAGAACTTACGTTCTATTAAGCTGGGAAATGGACAGATTCCTACTACATACGAATCACCAAAGCTGAATCAAGAAGATATAAAAACCCTAAATAAAACAGTATCAGTCAACGAAATTGAAAGTATAATTAAAAACATACCAGTAAAAAAAAAGCCCAGACCCTGATGGATAAGATCTAATGCTGCTGCTTCTCAAACTCTTTTAAGGAAACTGAAAAGGAAGGGGTACTCCCGAATTCATTCCTGGAAGCAAGCATTACCCTGAGACCAAAACCGGAGAAGGACCCAGCTAAGAAAGAGAATTACAGGCCAACTGCCCTACTGAACATAGAGGCAAAAATCCCCAATAAGATACTGGCAAACAGAATGCAGCAAGTCAACAACAGGATTATACATCATGACCAAGCTGGATTCATCCCAGGATGCAGGGATGGTTCAACATACACAAATAAATAAATGTAATGCATCATGTTAACAGGGCCAAGGACAAAAATCTTATGATCATCTGAATAGAAGCAGAAAAAACTTTTTACAAAGTCCAGCACCCATTCATGATAAAAAGTCAACAGAAAATTGGAACAGAGGGTCTTTATATCTCATTCTGATAAAAGCTACATATGACAAACGAACAGCCGACATCATGCTAAATAACCAAAAACTGAAAGCTTTCACTCAAAAATCAGGAACAAGAGAAGTATGTCCACTTATCTCCACTCTTATTCCACATAGTTCTGAAAACTTTAGCCAGGGCTATTAGACAAGAGAAATAAATAAATAACAATAAGAAAGCAAGATGTTAAATTATTGTTATTCAGGAGCCGTTGAGATAGCTCAGTGGTCTAAAGCGCCTGCTTAGGCAAGCTTGGGCAATTGCAGGGACCGCGGTTTGATCCCCAGCACCACATGCTGCGCCAGCTACATCCCCTAGGCAGACTGAGCCGGCCATAGCATAAATAAACAAAGTTTAAAAAAAACATTATTCATTTCACATGTTTACAGTGACTTCAGATCATGAGTAGCAAGCAGGTTGTGCAAAACTGCTTAATAAAAACTAGACCTGCTTTTCTTTTTTTTTGCAGAACTGGGAATTAAACTCAGGCCCTTGTGTTTGCCAGGCAAGCACTTATTCCACTGCGCTATCTCCCCAGCCCTAGACCTGCTTTTCGAATTTAAAAAATTATCATTATTTGCAGATGACATGATACTCTGCACAGAAGACCCAAAAAGCTCCACCAAAAGACTACTTTTAATAAGCAAATTCAGTAGCGTAGTCAACACTCAAAAACCAACAGCCTTCCTGTACATGAAAAACAAACTCACTGAGAAAGAAATTAAGGAAACAACACCTTTCATAAGAGCATCCAAAAGAAAAAAGAAAAGAAAAGAAACACCTAAGCATCAATCTAACAAGGAAGTAAAAATCCTCTGCATTGGAAACTATAGTACTCTGAAAAAGAAAAAAAAAAGAATGAAAGGGATTCTGAAGATAAAACAACAGCCCTTGTTCTCGGGTATGAAGAACCAATATAGTGGCCATACCTGAAAAATCCTTAGAATGCAATTCCAATCATATTTTAGCCGCACCCAACATCATATGCTGCCCTGGCCACCAAGTCCACGGTTGCCCACACCTGTAATTCCAGCGCTGGGGAGACTGAAAACTAGAAGACCACTAGGAGTCTGAGCTACGTCGTGAGACTCTACCAAATACGTTAAAAAATAATAATAATAAATTCCACGGCGTATCTCATAGAATTAGACAAAATAGTCCTAAAGTTCATTTGAAACTGGAAGAGACCTAGAATAGCAAAGGCAATTCTGTGCAACAAAGACAAGAGAGGGGGCATCTCAATCCCCAAACTGCAATTAAAATATAAAGCTACAGTGATAAAAACAGCATGGTACAGGCAAAACACAACAAAACAAAACAGACTAGAGCCATCACTGGAACAAATAAGAAGACGCCAAAACGAGTCCAGACACACTGAGGCACCTTGAACAGAGGCGCCAAACAGTCACTGGAAGATAGCCTCTGTAACAGCAGAGCTGGGAAAACAGGCTCTGCACAGGCCGAACGAAGATTAAAACTGGACCTATTTATTCCACCATGCACAAAGTTAGAACAGATCGAAGCTCGAAATATTAAAATAGAAATATTAAATCTGTTGTAAGACAGAATATATAAAACTCTCAAAGATAGTGGTATAGCCAACAACTTTATAAATAAAACCCCAATTGCACAGAAGTATTACAAAGGGTCAACACCTGGGATCGTATTAAAAAAATTGTGCACAGCAAGAGAAGCCACCGACAGCGTGAAGAGTCGCCCACGGTATGGGAAATAAGGCTTGGCAGCTATTTCTGAGAAAGGGTTACTATCGAGAACATATAAAGAAATCAAAAAGGCCAGGACGCCCCCCACCAAAGATTCAACCCAAAAATGGGCTTCTGAGACGCACACACACTCCTCAGATGAAGAAATACCAAGGGCCAATACACAGATGAGAGGATGCTCAACATCACTGATCTTTTGAGAGATGCAAATTAAAACACTGGGATTCCAAATCACACCACAAAGAAAGGCTGTCCTCAAGAAATCAATCAATAACTAATCCTAGAGAGGCTGTGGGGATAAAGGAACCCTTCTCCACCATTGGTGGGAGTGTAGATGGGTACGACCACTCTGGAAATCACTGTGGACATTCCTCTGAAAACTAGACTATGAGGTCTCATCTGATCCAGCTATTCCCTTCTAGGTGTGATCCTAGAAGAAATAAAAGTATCAGGGGCCGGCAAGGTTCAGCGGTTTAAAGCACCTGCATAGGCAAGCTTAGGCAACCACAGGGACCGCAGTTTGATCCCCAGCACCACATGCTGCGCCAGCCCCACCCCCAGGGCAGACTGAGCTGGCCATAATACAAAAAAAAAGTATCAAGCCACAGTGACATATGCACCCTATGTTTATAGCGGCACAAGCTGTAATGCCCAAATCTTAGAAACAACCCAAATGTCCATCAACTGGTGAATGGAGAAAGAAGATGTGGGTTTTTTTGTTTTTTTTTGTGTGTGTGTGGTACTAGGGATTGAACTCAGGACCTTGTGCTTGCCAGGCAAATGCTTATTCTACTGGGCTATCTCCCTGGTCCAAGAAAATGTGGTTTTAATACAATAGAATACTACTCTGCCACAAAGCATACACTCAAGACATTTCTAGGAAAACAGATGCACCTGGAGTCCACACTCTCAAGTGAAATAAACTGGACACACACGGAAACACCACATGGTTTCTCTTGCATGAGAAACCAAAGGTGGAAATGAGGACCAACATGAATTACAGGTATAATAATTTTCCTGTCCATTCCTTTTACCATCAGCTTTTTCTCTTTCCTACGTCCAATTCTATAAATATCTTTCCACTCTCCACTAAGATGTGTTGCACCAGTCTTTTCTCCAGTTCTCACATCATAAGTTTTAAAGTTTTAGTCTTTACATGGCAAGTGTCCACAAACCTCAGAACGCTGCACAATAAAACCAACCACCAACGAAACAGTCACATAAGACACCAAGGAACAAGATGTCTCCCCAAGCTTCTCTGAAGTCAGTCCAGAGGCATTGTGGGTAAACTTAGCATCTGCCACACTTGGGAACTCCTCACCAGGACAGCAAAGTGTCAGCTGAAGTGCTACTCTGCAGGAGCACAGAAAAGGTAACCGAATAGAGAATGGAATGAATGATGAAAATGGCCCAGGGACTTCCAGAAGACACTAATAAAAACCTAGCTGAGCCAAAACACACTATACAAAAGACAAATGATCCGTTTAGTGAAGAATTTGAGTCCATTAAAAGGTTTCAAACAGAAATCCAGATTACAAATTATATTCAAAGAAATGAGCAGTATTGACCACCGTGAGCACAGGCCTTCAGAACCAGGGCCGGGCCTGGTGGCATGGAGGTGCACACCTGCATCCCAGCACTCAGGACGCTGAGGCAGGAGGATCACCACTCGTTTGAGGCCAGCCTGGACTACATGGTGAAACCTTGTCTCAAAAAAAAACTTTCACACCTAGAATATGAGCTTTTGAAGATCAGCCACTCTAAAATGTGTTAAAAGCCACATGAGAAATGGATCAAAAAACCACCAGATGAGGCACAGAAGACTGGACTAAGAGTAACTGAAGTAAGGGAAAAATCAGAAGACAAAACAGAAAAGGCATCAACAAGAAAACCCACGGACAGAAAAAAGAGCAAAAGCCACATTCCCAAGTTAGTGGTACAGTTCACACCAGATGTGCCCCTTGGGGGCTGGGGAGATAGCTCCGTGGCACAAGTGCCTGCCTGGCAAGTGCAAGGTCCTGAGTTCGAACCCTGGTCCCAAATAAACAAACAAACAAAAACAGATGTGCCTCAAAGCCTCACACAGCCAGGGGGGACCTTCCTGGAGGTGGCTGGATGTAGGGTCAGATGCTGGGCTCAGGGTGCGACCTAGGCTTAGGGGTGTGCGTGCTCCCCACTCTAACAGTGGGGGCCCTAGATAAGACCTAAGAGACAGGAAGACGTTGCTCACTCACTCGGAGCTGGCTGCTCTGCCGTCTCCTGCCTGCCACGTGCTGCCGCTCCTCTGCCCGGTCGCCCTGCCTCGCAGCTGGCTGGCTGTGCACTGAAATCTCTACAGACTGTGAGTCAAGTAAACTTTTTCTCTTTTAACTCTGGGTGCCTTGTACTTTCTCAGCAATGAGAAAAGGTAACTAAGACATACAGGGAAAGAAAAAAACATGCCAGTAAGTGAGACACACGGAGCCACGGCCAGGAGAACCCTCGTATTATAGCAAACTTCCAGAGGCCTGTCGCAGGGACAAACTTTTAAAGGCTATTAGAGAAAGGCAACCAATTGCATGCAAGGGTGAACCAGTTGGAACTGCACAGACATTCAACACAACCCTTACAGACAGGGAGGGCTTGGAGCAAACTGTTCCAGGCCCTAGAAAGGGTGCTGGGAAGACCGGTAATGCACCTGAAGAAGACTGAAACTAGAACCCTGCACTATAATCAAACAAGAATGGCCCAAAGACCTGAATACAACAACAAAGACAGCATAGAAGAAACACCTGATCCCACAACACAACCAAGGGCTTCCTGAACACAGCTCCAATAGCTTAGGAAAACCATGTCAAGAATTAACACGGGGTGTGTGTGTGTGTGTGTGTGTGTGTGTGTGTGTTAACACAGGGGATTATCCCAGATTAAAAAGTTTTTGGAGACAAAAAAAAATAACAGACTAAAGAAATGCCAGACAGCAAACATTAGAGCCCAACAGCATGGACGTACTACCTTGACCCTAGGATATGTACAATGTAGCTTCAGAACTATAACAGAACTAACAAACTACTAAGTTATGGCTTTGGATCCTTTGTTTTGTCTAACTATATATAGTCCTTGAAGGGGACCCGGCACACCTGTTTGTTACTTCTCTCCTCTGTGCTTTGTAACCAGTTTGATAGTTACACTGTTTGTCTTAATTCCATCTTTGAGTCTGCATAAAAAAGTTATGTTGTCAAAGTCAAAAAGATAGCCTGGTGTGGCATCCCTGGTGTGGTTACAGGTTATCCCTGTAACTCTATCACTTGGGAGGCTGAAGCAGGAGGATCACTAAGAGTTCGAGGCCAGCCTGGACAACATACAGAGTTTAAGATCAGTCTGAACTACAGAGAGAGAGAGAGACCCTTTCTCAAAAGCAAAGCGTCAAAAGGTGCTCACTGCAACCCTAGCTACTCAGGAAGACAAGATAGGACACTACAAGTTCTAGGCCGGCCTGGTCAACTTAGCAAAATCCTGTCTCAAAATTCACAAGGGCTAGGTGTGTAGCCAAGGGATTCCTCTCTGCCAAAGTCAAAAAGTTACCTTGTGTTATACAAAAGCTAACAAGCAGTTACAACCCGAAGTCCTAGGTCTCCATCCTAGCTCCTCCCAGCGCTCAGCACTCCTGGGAACCCCGCTCCTGCTTGCAGCTCTGTCTGTGACAACGGGACCACCCGCAGGCTTGGCACATCCCAAGCCAGGGGCTTCCACCCTTGCCACTTTCAGCAACTCCTTCACAGAGGGGCTTAAGCGCTAGTCTTTCCCACCACACGGGCCTAAGTACCAGAGGGCCTGACACCTCTGGTCCAACACTCACCCATTTTCCTTGGCCCAGGACCTTCTGAGACAAGCAGGACGCTGCGGCCGCCACCTTAGAGGGATGGTAGTGCGCCATGTCGTAGTCAGTGAGCGTCAGCTCCATCAGATACTTGGCTAGGGTGTGCTGCTCCACGTTCACCTGCAAAGGGACCCTGTGTCACACACACACACACACACACACACACACGCGCGCACGCGCGCGCACGCGACATCTGGCGGCCCACAGGTGAGGTGGCAGCAGGCCTCAGGAGCTTCCGTGGCTGCACGCACACCAAGGCTCTCCACCGCCTGCTAGGATCTTCTCACTCCCAGCCCCTCCTGCTTCCTGCGAACCCCGCTCTGCTGCACCACTGTTGGAAACGCAGAAGCTGAAGCTGACTCCCCCAAGACTGCGGCGATAAGACAGAGCAGCACCTGAGGGAAGCCGGCTGGTCACCAGAAGCCCTACCTAGGGCCTCCGTCAGATCAGTGTTTCTGCATGCGACATCAAAGACACGACAGAGGCCGGGCACCCACCTCCCCGGCCTTCGACGCCCGCCTTAGGAAATGCAGGGGCAAGGGGCGGCCCAGCTCGAACTTCAGCTCTCTCAGGATGTGCGTCTCCATCTCTCGGATCTGGGCGCTGGTGTATGCGTTGTCAGTGATATACACAAAGTCTTCAATGTTGGGAGAAAACATCTCCTCGTACTTGGAGGCCAGGAGCAGAGCAGTGATGCCGACCAGCTGGAGCTTCTTGCGCGAGACTGGCTGAGCCTGGGGGTGTGGGGGGACACAAGTCAGAGGTCACTCCTGCCAGACAACAGCCTCAGCACTCCACTCTTCGTTGACCTTCCCGTCTCAGCTCCCGAACCCTATTGTTTTTTTTTTTTAAGTAGGACTTGTTTTCCTTCAACTCTCACCACTGGAAATGTACCTAAATATTGCTGTTTTCCTGCCCAAGAGCATCCTGAGAGCCACGAATCCACGTTCACTTTGGATTTTACAGCATCTCAGGGTATTATGAAAATAATGATTGCCACATGGCTGGGCAGAACTTGCACTTGACCCTACTCTGCCCGTGAATGTCGACTCTAAACCCTGAACTGTGGGGAAGCCCCGAGCCGCCTCTACCTGGCCTCTCTCCGTGTAGCGTGTGAGCTGTCGCTAAGTCCTTGGATGCTTTTCAGCTTATTCTCCAAATTCTCAGTATACTCTATACACATATGTGGTTTCTTTTAGAAAGTAGAAAAGCACTTGGGAGGCTGAGGCAGGAGCAACGTTGCGAGTTCAAGTCCAGCCTGAACTACAGAATGAGACCCTGTCTCAGAAAAAGAATCTTTCTTCCATAATTATCTGAGTATGCTTTGGATTTTCAATGTGACGTCCCCTGAACCTCAGGTGCTAACATCTTGAGAGCTGATAGGCTTTCGGAAAGTCAATGGTCACAGGGACTCTAACTACCAATGAATCAAGCCATGGAAAACTACATAGCTCAGCGGGCTTACAATGAGGCGGACCTGATTGGCTAGAGCCGCTCCCGGGGGCGTGGCTCTGGGAGGTGTATCCCACCCAGCTCCTCTCTCACTGGCTTTGCCCTCACTGTGCTTCTTGGCTACGGTGAGGGAAGCGGTCTCTATGGCAGTGCGTCTGCTTCTCGACAGCCTTAAAGCAACGGAGCTGGACAAGCGTGGACTAAAGCCCACACTCCACCTCCTGTGAGCAGCAGTCAGAACACGGGCGCTCTCCAAATATTTACAAAGTTACCTTCAGGCTGCGCATGCAGGGTGCAGGTGCTACAAATGCCTTTGGGCTTCTACTCGGGTCCCATCCCAGGGGGCTTCCTTACACATATGCAAACATTTCGAAATCTGAACAAATCTAAAAACCGAAATAGTGTCGGCCCCAAGCACTTGGGATAAGGGACCCCCGGCATGATCCCGAGCCCTTTGAAGCTGGCTTCCTGTTGGAACTGCCAGCACTGGCCACTACCACCACCACCAAGAGGCTGTCAAACTTGAGCTACTTCCTCCGCAGCAGCCCAGGTTCTTCGGCTCTGCATAAATTGGCTACTGGCCGTTTCTTCTGAGGGGGCCCACGGTCGCTGCAGCACAGTGTCTGGCAACCCCGCGCACAGGCCCCGGGAACGTGCTCACCTGTAAGAAGCGGTCCATGATGGCCACGCACATGTAGAGCGTCTCCTGCAAGAGCCTGAACTTGGAGTGCACCTGGACCAGCCAGTCCACCAGGATGGCACGCATGCGTCCGTTTACGTCTCTGCCGTCCAGGAAGTGGGGGCTAATGGACTGTAAAGCCTGAGGGAGGAAAGGAGACGTTCTGAGAGCCACCCGCACGTCCCTCCCATGCTGCCCAGGCGTCCTAGCTACCCCGCACCCACCTCGAGCTGGCGCAGATACTGGTAGATGTCCTTGACGTAGTCGCTGCACAGCTGGGGGTTCTCCCAGTCTTCGGTGTCAATGTCCTCAATTTTACAGAGCAGAGCATCCGAGAAGGCTTGGCAGAGGTTCTCCTCCTTCATGGAGACATCCTCAGGGCTGGAAGAAGGGCCCTGGGCCAACAACACAAGCACATGTGTTCCTGTCCTTCTTCCCCAAAGAACTCATCACCCAAGACACTCAGTCCCTTCACCTCCTGTGCGTGACTCCATCTACCACTGCCAGAGCAGAAGCCCTGTGGTCCTCAGCGTCCTTGGCTGCTTGGCGCCCTCTGCCCCCCCCCAAGGGCCTCAAACCCCAGATGGGCACGGTAGGTGCTCCATAGATGGCAGAAGGCAGGCGTGGTGCTGCACACCTCTAATCCCAGCACTTGGGAGGCCAAGGCAGGAGAGCTGCCGAGTACAAGGGCGGCCTGGGCTGCACAGCAAAACCCAGTCTCAGCAAATGAAGGGCAGAACCCTGAGCACAGACAGGTGCAGAGCCCTACAGCTGGGCCCGCCATGGAGCAGCAGCCTCTCGGCAAGCCAAATCCCTCTTCATCAGTTTAAGCTGAGCTGAGAAACTTTGCAGAGAAGTGTCCCCTGCCCAGGAACAAAACAGGAGGACGCAAAGCCCCCCAAGCAGGTACAGGGCCCAGGACGGATCTGAATGAGCGGTCATGCACAGATGTCACACAAATTATAAAAGAGGGAGCCAGGCGTGGTGGCGCACGCCTATAATCCCAGCATTTGGGAGACTGAGGCAGGAGGATCGGTGTGAGTTCAAGACCAGCCTGGGCTACAAAAGTGAGCTCAAGGCCAACCTGAACTGCATAGCAAGACAATGTCTCAAAAAGACAAAAAATAAAATAAAAGAGGGGGCTTTAGTACTGAAGTATACATAAGCCGTCACATTGAAAAGGGGTAGAAAGACCTTCTCAAAATAAAGCCTAGGGCTGGGAATATAGCTCACTGGTATAGCTCAGTGGTACACTGCTTGCCTGGCAAGTGCAAGATCCTGAGTTCAATTCCTGGCATCAAAAATAAATAAATCCTAGTCTCCAAAAAATGTGTATAAAGTAAAAAAATATAAAAAGATGTACGATAAAGCTGTCCTACAGTAATTCAAGCTGAATAATAATTCCAGCCAGGCACGGTGGCGCCCGCCTATAATCCCCGCACTGGATCATTGGGAGTTTGAGACCAGCCTGGGCCACAAACTGAGCTCAAGGCAGCCTGAACTGCACAGTGAGATAATTCCAAACCCTAGAGATGGGTACAGTAACAGGAGAAAATTACAAAAGCAGGGATTTTTGTTTATCTTTTGAGACCAGGTCTCCCTCTGCAGCCCAGGCTGGCCTCAAACTCCCAATCCTGCCCCAGTGTCCCAGCGGTCCCACCCTCTTAGTTCAAGAGCCAGGGCAACTCGGGTCAGGCAGGGCCGGATGCTACGGGTTCAACAAGATACAACCCCAGGGCCCAGCGCAAGTGCAGAGCCACTGAAGTGTCGGGAGGGTAAAGCTCTGAGTGTGAGAGCTAAGCAAAGAGGAGTCCAGGATTGAGAGAAGCGCCAGCGGGGCGAGCCCACCCACTGCACCTTAGAGGTCTCCACAGGAAAAGCCAAGCAGAGACACAGAGCCGTGCGGCTAAGTCGCACTGCTGCAACTAACCCACGGTGAGCATCACCAACCCCTCCCCAGCAAGGCAGGCAGTCTGGGCAGTCTGGTTGGTGGAAAGGCCTCGCGCTGCGCGGCACACACTCTCGACAGTTCAAACACGGCTCTGTGCTCAATTCCACAGCGCACCTCACTTTAGCCACCTCCAGGAGCGCACAGATCCTACTCTGGGCTGCCCCAAGAATGGCTTGAAAGCCGCCTTCTGGGCTCCCGGCACGGGTCTCGCGTGCGCCTTCCCGCTGTCCCCCAGCCGCCCTGTGCCCAGCAGGTGCTGTGTGCAGCGGGAGGAGGACTGGCCCACCGGCCTCCCCAGCTCTTACACAGAGTGGGCTCAGCGGCAGAGGACCTGTCCTGCTCCTCTACTGGGGCCAGGCAAGGAAGAGAAGCCCCTGACCTCAGCGTGCAGGTGTTTCAGAGAGCCGGTGTCCCGCGAGCTGAGAACAGTGCTCACCAAAGGCTGGGGAACGGAAGAGAACAGCGGGTGGAGAGAAACTGGAGAGTGGGGACAGCGAGGGAGGGGAGGGGCTCTGGGCACAAGGGCGCAGGCGGCTACAGATGACACTGTGTGTGCGTGTCACACAAGCTACGAGATGTGATTTCGGTCCTAGCGTGGTGGTGCACAAACGAGAGTCCCAGGCTTGGGAGGCTGAGGCAGGAAGATCGCCGTGAGTTCAAAGCCAGCCTGGGCCACACAGTGAGACCCTATGAAAGAATGTGGACTGTGCCACTATAAGGAAATGACAGATGTGTGAGGAAATGACGTCTACTCTGAGCATCACAGTGTTTCAAGTCCCACAGCATCACACAGCTCCCCATCTATACGTACCATTTTTGCGTAGCAGCCAAAAATGAAATTACTGTGGTAAGAAAGAAAACAGCACTACGCTGTTGCCACTCCACCTCGTCCCCTACACATTATTATTTAAAAGCTTTTAAATGACAGAAGTGGGCTGTGAATAAAAATCTCAGGTGAGGCTGATAGATTGGCCTGTGGGTGGAGACAACTGGACAGCCGGGTCAGAAGCTGAGAGGACCAGAAGTGCAGCTGGGGGAGGGGGGGGGTGGCGCAGGGCAGCGGGAGCTCTAGGGAGTGGGTGCAGACACAACTACTCACACGTTGATTAAATAGGAGAAAAATATTAATGAGATGGATGACGAACAACTCAAGCATCATGGGAAGGACACCAAGAACTGCTGGTTCCAGACAAAGTTGTGACCCGTAGAGGGAAACTGAGGCCACGCGGGGTTGTGCGAGGCCAAGGAGCCACATGACTCACTGCAGGAAGGTAGTGGATAGGAAGATGGGGTGCTCCCAGCGACCTCAGCTTCTCTCCGTGCACTCCACACTTCGGCGCTGTGCTGTTATTGCCATTTCTAGTGCAATTAAAGACAAAAGCCTCTCTTTTGAACAGCTATGTTCGCTCCCCTGTACACGTGCATTCTCACTCCCCTGGCCGAAGACTGTCACCTGAGGTGGGTCACCTGCATCTCCAGCGGCGACCTAGCCCTGCCCCGCCTCCACGTGCGCTGTACTCTTAGCTTCCCGAGGCTGAGCCAGGACTTATTCTGCCTGTCTGCCCCGAGCCCACGAGCAAGGCTCTGGTTAAAACTCATGTCTTTCCTTTCACACTACTCAGCTTTTACAAGAGCCGCAGCAAGTAGTTAGACACACTTCTCTCCAGCACAACTCAGGATGGGGAGAGGACAGCAGGGCTCCAGGTAGACCTCTGGAAGCCCTGCCCTAGGCCCGTGAGGAGGACATTTTCTAGGAAAGCAGCTAGAAACGCGTGTGCTCCACGGGCATTTGCAGGAGAGTGACAACTCTGCAAACAAGCACACGATGGCGCTGGGCAGGCACAGGCACCCTGGCTGGAAGGCCAGCTTCATTTAGCGCAAGGACTGAATGGTCCCCTCAGCATGGGACTCATAATAACTGAACTGGAAACAGCTGTTCCTGATTCCCAGATAATGCCAAAACCCAGGCTTTCCTTTTCACCACAGAAGTGATCTTTACTAAGGACAGAGCTCCAGGTCCATCACGGGCTTTGCTTTATATGAGGCAGAGTCTCTCTTCGTAGCCCAGGTTGGCCTCGAACTCGAGGCGATCCATCTGCCTCAGCCTCTGGAGTGCTGGGATTACAGGCAAGCGCCACCACACCCGGCTAGATCTATCATGTTTTACTCTGGAACACTAAGGCCTTAAATTTGTCAAGAAGCTAGAGGAAAAGGAGCCGGCCAAGGATATGGCATAAAGGGAACCTCGGAAGGGCAAGGTTAAAAGGTCACAAGGAAACAAATTCTCCTTCCCCAACACTTCCTTAGTTCTTCTCTCCCTCCCACTTGTCTCTCCTTTCTTTTGGAATACTGGATACTGAACCCAGAAAGTGTGGGCTATGTATGGACTTGTGTTTGTTTTGGGAGGTTTACCTGTTTTGAGTCAGGGTCTCAGTTGTCTGGGTGAGCCCCCCAAGAAGCAGAGCTGGCACACATGTGCCACTGTACCTGTTTGGTTTTTTTTTAATTAACTGAAAGGCTATATATGTGCACATTGTACAAGTCTAGTAGAAGTTTTAGGAAATGAAGACCAATCTTAAACCCAATATAAAAGTCAAAAATCACTGCCACAGGGGCTGGGGAGAGCTCCGTGGCACAAGTGCCTGACCAGCAAGTGCAAGGTCATGAGTTTGAACCCTGGTCCCGCAAAGTAAGTAAGTAAATAAATAAATAAATAAATAGCTGCCACCAATATTTTACATGGAAATGCACTTGCAACAGCACACTTGGTTTTGCACTGGCATATCCTATGCTGTCATCCAATGCTTCCTATTGAACACTATAAGCATTTTAACATTTTAAACATTGGACTAAAACATACCATTTAGAATTTCATTAAATGAGTTTAACTGATTTCCCAGTATTGGAGTCTCTACCACATACACACATATATTAAAGTACTGGCACCAGGGAGATAGCCCCGTGGCACAAGTGCCTGACTGACAAGTGCAAGGCCATGAGTTTGAACCCCGGTCTTGCAAAAAAATAATAATAATAATAATTAATTAAAAAATAATAAAGTACTATTTAGAAGCCCTGACTGTTCTTGTCTTTTATTTTTTGGATAAGCCATAAAGACAGACTTAATAGGAACGGAGAACAATTATCTAACATATACCGCTGCGTCCCCCTCTGCAATGCTACGACAAGGACATTCAGCAGCCCAAACGAATGCCACCCCAAGGGCCAAGAGACCCCCAGACTCGGTGCCCCTGCAGCTGGGCCTCAGTTCTCCACAGGAAGCCAGTCTCTTGTCTCATAAACAACACTGTAAATTCCCACCGTGCCCTTGGGGGGTGCTGGCAGGTCCGTCCCTGGGGTGGGGGCGGGTGGGAGAGACAACACACTGCAGAATGTACCTAGAGGGTACGGTGTGGCCCCTTCACTGGGACAACTAGCCCAAGCCAAGGACCTCTCCTCATTTCCTGTTTTTTTTAAGTCTATTAGATAACGGCTTAATCCCCGAGTGCTGATGGCTCTCTTCTTTATCTAAGCAATGGTTCTTTCTCCACACAGACAACATCTCTGATGTGCTAGACACCTCTTGGTGCCCTGACGGGGAGCTCTGGCAGCTGGTCCCCTGGTCCCGCTGGACGCCCCGAGGCCACTTTCACCTCCTCCCTTGACACATTACAGACACCTCTTGGTGCCCTGACGGGGAGCTCTGGCAGCTGGTCCCCTGGTCCCGCTGGACGCCCCGAGGCCACTTTCACCTCCTCCCTTGACACATTACAGCATCTGCTCCGCCAAAAGGACAAAACTCGAAGTCCAAGACCTTCAAGTCCACCCACGAGCTCATTTCCACGCCCAGAGGAGCCTTCCTCCTCAACGCAGACTGGCGGGCTCCCTGGCCCCCCGCACATCGCGAGCCCTGGGGTGCCCCGACTTCTGCTGCTGCTGCACTGAGCAGAGGCCCTCATTTATGCAGGACCACCAAAAGAGCCGTGGTCTCCCTTCTGGCTGAGCCTGGCCCCAGTTCCAGGGCTCATGAGTGCAGAGCTGGCTGGGACTTCTCCTTATCTCTCCAATTGGCTTTACGCAATGCAAACCAGTCCAGCTGAGATGCTGATACATGGTCTTTGAAGCAAAGATGACTGGGCAGTGTTGCTCTGCGCCTGCAGCTCCCAAATAGAACGTGGGAGAGCTGGGGCAAGGTACACTGGGGTTCGAACTCACGACCTTGCACTTGCCAGGCAGGCACTTGTGCCACGCAGCTATCTCCCTGGCCCGGAGCTGGGGCAAGGGAGGGCCATGCTCCACGCTGTTGGCTGGGGTCTGGAGTTGAGCCTCGAGACAGACATAACTTTCCAGGCCAATGAAGATTACACATCACAGCTGAGGCACCAACTCCAAAACATCAGACACTACCTCAGTTGTATAATGCAGATCCACCTCTGCACATCCTTCTCTCTGCATATTGCAGAGGTGAATGCAGGGCTCCTGCCTAGCCCAGCTCCCAGTGCTCACCTACTCCCTGTCGGTCTCACGGTCACTCATCCTCAACCCCCTTCACAAATTCATAAAACCCAGGTTTGGCCCTGGGTGGAGGCCCTTGCTCCAGATAGCCATCATTGTGACTGGAATTAGGACCTTGAGGCTCCTCACAACTACAAATAGGCCTCGGTGTCTTTATTGACACCTTGGGTCACACTGGAAGTGATAGATTGGAACCAACACACTAGAATTTCAATACCTTTTCACAGGAATACAAATACAAACTTCCTGGGCCTCAATGAGGACCGGTAAGGGCTCTTTACACCCTTCCCTTGCTCTACCCTTAAAAGACCAGCGCTCAGGAACCAGGAGCACCCCAGGACTCTGACCATCCGACCTCTGTCCTCTTCCCCCCGGCAGCACACCCTCCTCAGCTCTTGCTTTGTGTTCATGTTCAGTTCCATGTGCCCAGGGCTATCTAGTGTCCTCTTTGGGGTCACTCACTCACTTTTCAGGAACATACCCATCTCTAGATTGGTCTCCTAAAGGTAAGAAGTCACTTCAGTAGAGCTGCCACAGTTGGGTAGGTATATACAAATAAGCGCTGAAGAGAGAGAATATACCCATAGTCTCTATATATTTGAAATATATTTTGAAATACTTCAAACACACTGCACAGCAATATATATTTTGACCTGGAAAGTATGAAGGAGTTGTTCTTATATTGGGTTATGTTAACTTCCTGCTGAGAGCACTAGGTTTATTAAGATATGAAGGTGACTGACTTCATTACTCCAGGTCTAACCCTAAGGGACCAGGTAGCAAAGGCAGACCTGTTCATTTCCTACAGAGCCTCCTCCAGGCAGTTCCAGCTGTGCACACTGTTCTGAAGTCGCAGCACAATAAAGGCACCCTTGCGGCCAGCCAGATACCAGGCACCCTCAGTACTGGCTCATTCACAGCCTCCTACCTTTGGGGACAGCATCTCCATCTGGACAGGTTTCACAGAAGCAGTAGGTTTCAGCTGTTTGCTGACATTTGTCGCCTTGGCGGGCTGCACTGGTGCTCTGGAGTTCTGAGCCTTCTACGAGGAAAGAGAAACTCAGGGCCAGCAAGCAGGTGAGTGAGCCAGCCAGCCAGCGCTGTGCCGCTTGCCGCGCCTCGCCAGCCTCTAGCCAGGAGCCAGCCTCCTGTTACCTTAGCAACTTGGGCTCCTCGGGTGGTAACTCTGTTTCCAATTTCTTCTAAAACTGCTCGCCTCATAGTCACATGAATCTTAGCTTTAGAATTAGCTCCTGTGTCAATATTCTCCAAATCACTGGACATCTAGAAAACAAAGTTGATAGAGCAATAGAATAATTTAAGACTGAGTTCAATCCCCAGTTCTGCAAAAAAATAAAAACTAAAAATACTTTAAGACTGGGCGTGGTGGCACACGACTGTAATCCCAGTGCTTCAGAGGCTGAAAACATGAGAATCACTGAGCCTAATCTACATAGTGAGATCCTATAGACCCTGTAGACCCTGTGCTAAATGCATAAAATTAAAAAAATAATAATTTAAATACCTAATCCTAGATACTCAAATTTAGAATTGCTTTGGGAGCCAGCTGTGGTGCCTGTAAAGCCAACACTTGGGAGAAAGAATTGCTCTGGGAAAGGTGAATATGTTGAGATTTTCAAAAGGGAAAAGCCGTATTTTAGGGAGCATAAATGTGCTACTTTACAACAGCACTATACTAACCCAGGTAAATCACCCATCCGTCTTACCTATAACATAGGTTCTCCAACCAACCTTGCACAACCATTTTGATCCTTCCAGTGGGCTTTCCTTTAAGAGAACTTAAAGTTTCCTAAATAAATGATTATTTCTCATGTCACTAGTAGGTCAGTCATTTAAAAACGTTTTTGTTTTGTTTTGTTTTTTTGTTAGTCGGTGTGGTGGCATACACCTATAATCCCAGCACTTGGGAGACTGAGGCAGGAGGATCAGTTTGAGACCAGCCTGGGCTACAAATTGAGCTCAAAGCTAGCCTGAACTGCATAGTGAGACCCTGTCTCAAAAAGGCAAAGAAAGAAAGAAAGAAAGAAAGAAAGAAAGAAAGAAAGAAAGAAAGAGCATATCATACCAAGAGTTTTTTTCACTGTCAAAAATAATCATTTCATGAGAAAAACAGCATATCAAAGTTTGCGATTACTGAAAAACTTTCAACAGGGGGTTTGAAAACTGACAACTATCCTGAGCAGAAATAACTTGACTATTAAATAATTTCATAAGATAAATTCAGTCAAAAATTACTTGTTAGTTGGCCATAGTGACTCATGCCTGTAATCTCAGAACTAGGGAGGCTGAGGAAGGAGGATTAGCATGAGTTTGAGCCCAGTCTGTGTTATATAGTGAATTCAAGGGCATCCTAAACTATATACCAAAACTGTCTTCAATTAAAGCAAAATTAATTAATCTTATTTTTTAAATTATGGTACTTGCTAGTTGATGTTGGTACAACAGAATAGAGAATGCACATATTTGATGTTTAGGGCTAGGGATAATCTCAACACTGTTAATTTTCCAATTAGCCATTGCTCTTTAAAAAAAAAAAAACAAAAGGTCTGAAGGGGCCCTGCGTGGTGGCTCACGCTTGTAATCCCAACACTTGGGAGGCTGAGGCAACAGGATCTTAAGTGAATTCGAGACCAGCCTGGGCTACAAAAGTGAGCTCAAGGCCAGCCTGAACTGCATAGGGAGACCCTGCCTCAAAAAAGACAAAAAAAAAAAAAAAAAGGTCTGAAAGCTCGAAGCTGATAGGCTAAAGCCTGGTCATGTGACCAGGTTTAAATTCATCCAGAATGGAAAACTGGCAGCTTTTAATTAGTGTAGCGCCAAGGACAATGGAATTCAGCTGGCGCAGGACACTAGCTTTCCAGCAAAAGTAAATCCAGGTAAAATTCAAGCCCAGGTACAACACCAAAACTTCAGTACTGCTTCAACTTTTACATAGATAAATTAATTTGGACCTTTTCTCTCTCTTATTGGTCCAAGTTACAGGCTTCTGACCGGGGAAATTAGGTTTTTTTGGACACAATGCAAAACGTGGCAAACGCGAAGGCTGCCATGCTGTTAGCTGATGGCACATACAGAACACTGGCGGCTACCGAATCCCCTCCGGTCCTCCCACCCTGGCCCCAGGCCCTCAGCGGGAAGCAAAGGGAATCCCACCGGCGCCCAGTTCTCCCATGGACCGGCCAGAGGACGGCCCCTCGGCAGGGACCCCAGAGGAGCGGGGCGGGCCGGCCACTCACCGCCGGGCGTCGGAGCAGCGCCATGAGGGACAGGCCGCGGACAGGGACCCGGGCCGGGGCCAGGCGCGGGGAGAGCGCTAGCTCCGAGGCTCCGCTAGCTAGCCTCCGGCCACCCCGCCGGCTCTGCGGCGACCGCTGCGGTTCCGGGATTCAAATGCTGCGCCGCTCGGGACCCATTGGGCGGCCGCACACCCGGCGCGCGCTCTTCATTGGCCGCTCGGGAAGCCCTCCACGCGCTGACTGGCTGAAAGGCCTTAGCCCTGGTTGGCTGTCGGAACACCCCGTCGAAGCCCTTTTTCTTTTACCCCAAGGTAAACAAAAATGAGCTGTCTCATTGGAAGAGGCATCTCTCAATTTTGACAAGACCGCACATCTTCCGGGCGTTCCTACCTGCAGGACAGAAGTGCAGTCTAAGGGTCGTCCTCATTGCGCCGGTTTAGAGTTTTGTTGTTTTTTGTTCCCGCTACAAGGCTTCCGCACTTTCTCACAAATTCAAGACCTTTTATATTTGGCGGGGGGGGAGGGGGGGGGGGTTCAGGCTCGCTAAATTGCCCAGGGTGGGCTCGAACTTGCGCTCCCGGGCCTCCGCCTGCCTCCCAGATCGCTGAGATCTCGGGGGTGCTCCCCCACGCCCGAGTCGTCTTCCAGAAATGCCCGTGGGGTGGAGGCTGGGCAGGCTTGGGTACCGGGAAGGGCGCCTCTAGATGGCTTGGGCTGCACCGTTAGGTGGTAATTCGAAGGTTTCTGCAAATTCTGGAGTGGTACATGCCTGTAATCTCAGCGTTCCGGAGGCTGAGGCAGAGCCGCCATGAGTTCGAGGCCAGCCTAAACTTCAAAGGAGTGTGCCAAGAACTAAGAGTCCCAAAAGAGGAAAAACAGCTATACGTGTGACTCCTGACTGGAGTAAGCTCTCCATCGTACACTGTACACTGCACATCAGGGCTAAATACTCGTGGAATCAGTGATACTAAAACCAAGGGCCGGCCAAATAGCTCAGCGGATTAAAGTGCCTGCAAGCAGGAGCAGGGGCCGGGGTTCGATTCTTGGGCCTGCCGTGCCAGCCCCACCCCACCCCCCCAGGGCACACTGAGATGCTAATTGAGACTGGGTGTGGTCGTGTGCGCCTGTGATCCCAGCTCTTGGGAGGCTGTAAACAGGCAGATCACTATGAATCGGATCTAGTAGTGAGACCCTGAACACCATGTAGACCTTTCTCTTAAAAAAAAAAGTGATCCTAAGAGCTGTTCCAGATTTTAAAATTACAGGGCCAGAGGGATACCACCACATCTGGAAGACCGTGATCCAGTCAAGTAGGCCCATCAAACTATGCATCACAGTAACTTTTTTTTTTTTTTTTTTAATGTATCTGGTACAGGGTCTCACTACACAGTTTAGACTCGTGATCCTGTTTTCAGCCTCTACAGCGCTGGGATTATAGGCATGCACCACCATGCCCATCTCTGTGGCAAACTCAGCACATGTATGTGGTACAGGGGTTCAAACCTAGTCCCTGCATTTGCCTAAGCAGGCGCTTAGTCCATTGAGCTATCTCACGGGCCCCACATCACAACACTGATCTGCCAAGAAGTCTGGAGAGAGAATTTCTAAGTAACAGATGTGTGTCAAACAACCAGAAAATTAATTTCACCCCATAATTTTTTCTCAAGTAATAGCCTAAGAAACTGCCCCCTGCTGATTCCTCTGACCATTACTGAAACACAGGTGAGTCCGTGGCTCAAGGGATGCCACACAGGGCTTCTCACTGGAAGTCTGTGTGAAGTATTTTAACAAAGCCAGGGTTCTTGGTCTTCCCTCCTGTGGTGGGTTACAAATGACCAGCATTTTTATGTATTTCCTGTCCGAATTCCACATGAATGGACACAAAACAAGGGTGCAAACCACTAAGTTTTGTTGCTGTGGAGAGAACCTTGGCTGAGGCAGACCCAGCTCTCGCATGCAGTGAGCCTTTTGTTTGCCACTACAGTCTTATCACCTCCGGATTTCTCATGGGGTCTCACTTTAAAAATCACAGCACATTAGTATGGATTTTGAATCTTAAGTCCCAAGTTTTCAATAATGCTACCCTGATAGACTTCTGGCACAGGAAAACTGAGTGTGTGGGCCACTTCCATGGGATGTCTCCTCAGGGAGCAAGGACTCGGGAGCTGAGCAGTCAGCCACCACGGAAGCCCATCCGGGAGGATGTCTAGCACACGAGGCCCAATGTCTGAGGCAGGGTCTTAACACAGGGCATGGGGTCAGTGTCTCCAAGGATGCTCAGATCCTGGCTGTGCCATCCTCCTCATGCTGCAGCCCAGCTCACCCTGATGGGGTGGCTGAAGTGATCCCCCTCCGCCATGGAGGACAGGAGACAGTGCAACCCCATGATGAGTTCACAGAAGGCACGGTGGCTGCCTCCCAGCGGGCTCCCACACTCCTCAGGTCCCTCTGGGAGAAGCAGCAACACTGTCGGAGACTCAGGCGGCACTAGCAAGAGCAGGCTGCCTTGTGAGCACTCTGCCCTGGAAGCAGACTGCCTAGGTCTGCAGATGGCCCAGAGACTCGAAGAAACACTCTACTCAGCTGCATCCAAGCCCGGCACCCACAGAAACTGCAATGGCTATTGCTTAAGTCACTAAGTTTTGGGATTGGAAAGCAATAGAACTCCTTCAAAGCAACAGGAAGTATGGGAAGTATGTGACTGTGATGAGTGATGGCTCAAAGAATAAGTGATTACAATTCCCAGGTATATTGTAATCACTTATACTTTGAGAAAATATTAATAGTTCAGGAGTCTACATACAGCAGACTCATAAAAAGCATTCCTCACTCCTTCCTAAAGGCAGTTTGGAAAGCTGTGTATGGGAGATTTACTAGGTCTCTTCCAATTCCCTTGTCAAATACCTTTCTCATACAAAGGCTCTTAAGAATCTAGGGGCTGGGGAGATAGCTCTGTGGCACAAGTGCCTGCTGGGTAAGTGCAAGGTCGTGAGTTTGAACCCCAGTCCTGGGGAAAAAATAAAAAAAAAAAAATACACACACACAAAGAAAAGAATCTAGACAGAGAAATGGCTCAGTAGAATAAGTGCCTGCCTGGCAAGTTGCAGGTTCCTGAGTTCAATCTCCAGTACTGCAAAAAAAGAAAAAACAAAACAAAAAACTGGGGCCGGCGAGATGGTTCAGTGGTCTAAAGCGCCTGCTTGGAGGGCTCAGGCGACTGCGGGGACTGCGGTTCGATCCCCGGCACCACATGCTGTGCCAGCGCCACCACCAGGGCAGGCTGAGCCAGCCACAAAATGAATAAATAAAGAAACACAACAAGCAAACAAATAAATAAAATTAAAAAAAAAAACTGTTTGAGAATCTAGAAAAGGCCAAGAAGATCGCTTAATGGCTGAAGCACCTATCTAGCAAGTACAAGGTCCTAAATTTAATCCCCAGTACCAAAAAAAAAAAAAAAAAAGACAAAAGCCCCAGCACAACAGTTCAGGGTATCCCATATGATGGAGGAATTCCTAGACACATGAAATGCAGGGTCACCTATGAAATACTAGGTTGAAAGTAAGAGTATTTCAAGTTACACTTCCAGCTATGCAGAAGCCAAATTTTAACTTTCTAGAGAGACTGCATCGAAGTCTCATTACCAAGCAGTACCATTTGCCCAGGATTCCAATCCACAAATTGAAAATGACAACCTTAAGGAAAACTGATTCAGCACATCTCACAATAAAGAACTGCACTGAGTAAGGTCAAGCCCATTTTTGTAGTGACAATGTAGTGTAGTTTTTGTAGTTCAGAGTGGCACATAGGCTAAACATGGCTCCTTCAGGAGACCCACAGCTCCGTGTGCTGCCAGGGTCACCAGCCCACAGGCAAGCACAGGCATGGCTAGGGCTTGCAGCGCATGTGCATTGAACCCCTAACTACACCACATCAAAAGTATAGTGGAAACAAGAGAGTGTATAAGAAAGCGTTCGGACTCTGTTATCTCTAGAAAAAGAACACTTCCAACCCAAGGCTAAAGAGAACTGTCCCCTCCTGGGTAGCAAATCACTTGCACGACTATGAGAAGCAGGTGCATGGCAACGCTGATTTACCTGGTTCAGCACCTTGGAGTTCTGCGCCCCCCTCCCCTCCAAGTCGGTGGAGCCCACGGTGGGGCCAGTGCAAGCACAGGAGGAGCTCACCCTCTGGGCTGTGTGTGTAAGGTCAGGAGCTCAATGACTCCAACAGAACCACCAACAAGTGTGTGTTATTGCTATTTTGTAGGTGAAAAGCTTTAAGCTCAAAAATGTGAACTGTTTCAACAGCTGGGCTATGGTGACACAGAGTTTTCATCCCAGCATTCAGGAGGCTAAAGCTAGAGGAACACCAAGAGTTCTAGGCTAGCCTGCACTACCTAGCAAGACCCTGGCATTTAAAAAAAAGGCAAGTGAAAAACTCCCAAATAAATAAATTCCTATTTTTAAAAAAAGTTGTTCAAATTTGCACAATTCAAAACCCAAATGTGACTGACTCCAACTTTTATATTATTTCTGTTATTTCCAAAGAGTCACAGCCGATAAGATGGCTCAATGGTCTAAAGTGCCTGCTTAGGCAAGCTTAGGTAACTGCAGGGACCACAGTTCGATTCCTGGCACCACGTGCTGCACCAGCCCCAACCAGGGCAGGGTGAGCCGACCATAACATACATACATACATATAAAAATAAGTCATCGGTAGCTTATGAATGTGTAAATAAAGAGGAAACTGTCCTCAGCTTGGCCGTGACAGAACGTAACTGGTAACACTCATTTTTCTTAGGAATAACTGTTGAGTTTTTCTTTCATGGAGCTGAGGATCAAATCCAGGGCCTTGTAAATGCCAGGCATGCACTCAATCACTGAGCTACACACCAAGTCTTTGAATATGCTATTTAATTCCAGAAAATGCCTAAAATATATGGTAAAACGTAATTTTAACTTTAATATTTACTACTGTGACAGGAAGTTCTCAGTAAACAAAAATTTACTGTATTCCCAGAAGTTAAAGTAGAAGTTAGGGTGTGTTTTCTACAGAGTTCATTTTGCCAATCATGAAACATTAGTATGATGAAATGAACTATCAAGGCCAGCCAGATAGCTCAATGGCTTAAAACACCTGCTTGGGCAGACACAGGGACCAGGATTCTAACCCTAGCATACCATGCTGGCCCCACCCCTGGGGCACACAGGTGTGGAAAACTTTCTTTCGCTGAAATACAAAAGACCTAAGAAGCAGTAGGACAAAGACGACAACAAAACAAAACACATACAATAGCAATGTCCAAAAACATGTGTTCCTTACCTGACTGGCTAGGATCACACTTTTTTTTTTTTTTTTTTGCTTAATTAGCAGAGGCATAACAGGTCTCTGTGCAAATAATTCACATTTATGCAAGAACTACTTTAAATAAAATTTAAAGTACCTTAAAGCTTTACCTACACTAAAAAAGTCACTATCAAGTATAAAATAAATTATAAAGTTTTCACGTAATACTGAAAAGCACAGAAACTGTCATTGTGCTTTTGTGTTTGGGGAACAAGCAGGGGATCCCAGGGACAGATTCCTAATCAGATTACTGATACACTGATAACCTGGCTAGACACGGGTTTTCCCAATGGCAACCTTCCCTCCAGAAGACATGAGTAACTCTCTTCCTACAGTTCCCCAGCCTTCTACACTGAAGCCTCATCGCCACATATACCTTTTATTCTCTTGTGCAGCACTAGAGAACTGCACAAAGTTTCTCTTCCAGCATGCGTGGGCAGCGACTTTAGCAATGAGTGATGCATGCCAGCACTTACAAAATCTAGTTTTGTAAAAAGGTCCTGCTAAATTACCTAAACTTGCCATAAACTTGAGATCCTCTTGTTCCAGCCTCCCAAGTCCTTAGACTATCAGGCAGGTGCTATGACTCTAGCTCGAGTGTACTATTTAAGAATGTGATTTGATATCGCCATTTCTTAATCCATTCCATAATCCTAGATCTGCATACATAGTATGTTAAGGCATTTAATAAGGACAATTACTACCAATAACAATTACTAACAGAAAAAAGGCATAACTGATTGAATATAAACACTCCATTCTGCAAAGACCAGTTTCAACGAGATCTCTATTTTTTAATTCCAAGAGGTTTAATGTAAATTATTTTATAAAAACTAATTATGAAACACAAAGACAATAGAAATATAAGTTATTTATTAATCAATCCACTTACAAAGCAGGTGGCTTAATGCAAGCTTATTGACATCTCCACATTTGATCCATGGGAACATGTCTTCCACATACAGGCAGTGATATTACTGACTGAATGCATTTGAAATCTGGAGCATATGAAGCATATGTAAACCAAAAAAATTAGGCTATCCTGTATATGAAAGTATCTCAATAATACACATCCTGAAGTGGATTAAAACTTCCTCCAAAGGAGAAATGTTAGTATGTTAACTTAATTTTATACTCTATATTATGCAGTATATCTTAACTATAGAAATTAAAAAAATTTATATCAGTGATCGACTCTTGGTAATGTATGAAGTGGGGTGTATAACCATAGCAACAGCAGCTGACAGCATGCTTTGTGCCTCACAGTATCTGCAGATTTACTGTTTTCAAGTTTAGAGAGAAATAAAACAAGAGACATGTAGATTCAGCTGATTTTATTTATCTTTAAACTAATAAAAATCCCTTAAAAGTAATCCTGGGACTTT
>PVKN010008636.1:8567-24947 GCA_004027915.1 Capromys pilorides | reverse complement strand
AGACCAGCTTAAATCAGCAGCACCATTATCCTAGCTATCCTATCTCAATCTTGTTTTAATTTGCATCTCTCAAATGATCTGTAATGTTGAACATTTTTTCACATACTTATTTGTTATTTCTACTTTTTCATATGAGAAGTGTCCTTCCATTTCAGATCTATTTTTTAATTGGGCCTTTAAATTTTCTGATATTTTTTAGTTCTTTCTGTATTCTACAGAGTAGCCACTTGTCTGAAGCACGGTTGGCAAAATGTTTCCTCCCTCTGGGTTGTCTCTTCACTCTGCTGGTGATTTCTCTTGCTATGCAAAAGCTATTCAATAAGATGAGATTCAAAATGGATCAAAGATCTAAATAATAAAACAGAAACACTAAATCTACTCTTTAAAACTCTTTAAAACATTGGTGTCAGCAATGACTTTATGAACAAAGTCCTAACTGTATAGGAGCAAAGAATCCTAGGAACAGACAGCTAGGATCTCATCTTATTACAGGGTCTTTAGCAAATGGGCAGAGGGGCAGAGGTGGAGGGGAGGAGGAGGGGCAGGAAGCGGATACAGAAGGAAATGAAGATGTCTCGTGTGCGTGCACCAATCACCTGCAGTGAAATAGCCATTGTGTATGGCAGACAGAATAATAAAAAGGGCAGGCCAGTGAGCCTGTGGCGGTTCATGCCTGTTTCCCAGCACTCTGGGAGGCTGAGACAAGAAGGCTGCAAGCTCACACTCAGCCTGGGCAACTTAAGGAAACACTGCCTCAAAGTAAACAATTAAAACAGGCCTGGCAGCAGATGTGAATGTGAAGTCCCTGGTTCAAACCTCAGTACTTCAGGGATAGAACGAGTCTCAAGACCTACAAAGGATGAATTACGTGTCACACAGCCAGGACAGGACTCACCAGGAATCTGCTGTCAGAAATGTTCTCAGTGCTGGGGAGATAGCTCAGTGGTCTAAGCACCTGCCTGGCAAACGCAAGGACTCAGACTTGACCCCTGGTCCCACAAGCTGTGTGGGCCACTGAGACTAGGCACGGTGGTGCACGCCTATAATCCTGGCACTGGAGAGGTTGAGATAGGAGAATCATTACGAGTCCGAGCTGCACAGCAAGACCCTGTGCCAAAAAAATAAATGAAAGACATTTTTTAAAAGTTTGAAAAGGTTCTTAAGCCTATCATGCTATGTTGAGGACAGAGAATTTTTTAAAAGGTAAGTAACCAAAATGTCCCTTATATAGGAAAGTGTAGAGGAACATGTGACATTTACTACAAGAAGGCTATGTGCAGAATGGACAGGTTACAGCCTTCAGTGGAGTCTTGGGGGTGGGGGAAGATCCGTTTCATTGTTGGAAGGCCCTGTTCTCTAGCCACAGAGTTGATAAGGTTCTGATCCCAGTCTCCTGTAACATGACAGTTATCACGTTGGAAAATGCTGAGACTATTGCTATCGAAGGCCTCATTTCTCGAACTGAAGGAAGTAAAGCATCGCAGCTTTGCGCAGTGCGGCGCCGACGCAGCTCTTGCCTTCCTCCGGTGCTTTACGGCAGCCGCCGGTGGCATGTCCTGTTTTGTCTGAGTAGCCCACCAGATAGGCCAGCTGTGGCAGCAGTTTTGTTTTCTATCACTTCACATTATTCCCGTGGCTTCACAAGTTCTAGTCCTTGAACCTTCAGAAGATGCCACTGCTTTTTCTTTAAGCTATAAGAAAATAACAGGTTTTCCAATGAAAGATCCATCAGCTCTCCAGGTGAGCACATGGGCAAGTGTGGGAGGCTTTTGTAATCTCCTTTAAAAGCCTACAGGTTTAGTTCATGGATCTTTCTCTCACAAGCGGGACCAAGGACTGGAGAGAAAGTCTTCATGGGAGGGGAACGCGGGCGTTGCTAGGAGCATCAATTACCTAATGCACTTTGTGAAAAATGATGCCATTCTCTCCAAGGCCATGTTGCTATTTCTCTTCACAGTTTTCCCCTCTTCTATGCTCTTCAGAACTGCGCGTCTGATGTCACTGGAGTGAGCACACCCGCTATTCACAGGCTCTCTGTGTTCCCAGCTATCTGTAGCCTACAAGGAAGCGGAGCACTAAGATCTCACGCAGTGTGAATCATAGCCTAATAATTAGTATCTTGTGCATCCGGAGCCGCAAAGCTGAGGGCTATGCAGTCACTCAGCTAAGCGTGAATCCCCACGCGATCACGCAGGGCCAGAAGCCTTCTCTAGATATGGAAGTGGATGTCTTGATTTATGTTTTTCACTAGAAGAGGAAAACCAGTAATAATCTGAAGGGGAAAAAAGTGGGGGTTTGTTTGGTTGGTTTTTGGCGTTCTGTGCTGGAGGGGCTTTGCTGCCGTTATTACACCCAGAACTTAGCCATATAATCGTCATCTAAATGCCCCTGGAAACTCCACCCTGGCAGGCCTGCTGGGAAGGAGCTGCAGGACCAGCAGCCAGCAGGGCCTGTGGGACACGTGGACTGGGCTCAGCTGGAAGAAGCCAAACACAGCAGCCAGACCCACGCCAGGTCCTTCCGGTGAGCTGAGGTATACCGCTGGGCCCAGCCAAGCCCAGACTGAGGCCCAGAGCTGCAGGAGCCTCCTCACGGCACAGAGGTGGCAACAGGTGACAGGGGCCAGCTAGTCCTTCTGGAAGACTACAGGTGCATGAAGGGGAGGTGCCCAGACAGAACTCAGGGGAACTAATTTAAATTTAAATTCCAAATTTAAGATCTACTATTGTACAGCTATACTGTTAGCTTCTATGGTCTAAAGCATAAACCCATTAGTTACAAAAGTGTCAATTTCTAGGGGCTGGGGAGATAGGCTGTGTTCAATTCCCAAAAAAAAAAAAATTTCACCAAAAAACAAAAAAAAAACAGAAGTGTCAATTTCTAAATGTCACTATTACTAGTATTGCTAATTGTACAATGTAAATAGGCAACCATATTTGCCTTAGCCACAGGTTTTCCTTTGGGTATTACTATCAGCAGGTGCTTCGGTAATAACTTCACCAAGCCTTACCTGAAGGACAGAGGACAGTGCCAAATGGAAACCAATATCTCACTCTCAATCAATAGAGAAGGCAAAATCTTGGGACACACACAAAACAGGATCTCTGCCACAGGAGAGACTCAAAAAACAGGCTCTTCACAGAGAGGCTCAGATTCCAGTGACACAGCTCCCTACCATCCAACTTCCACAAAAAGGTATCATAGAAATCAAAATAAAGAATTCTCTTTGAAATAGAAAATGACAAAAAGAAGGAGCACAATGCATTCTCAGGCCCCCAGCCCACCCAGAAGAAGCCCAGGAGGGTCAGCATAGAGCAAATTGGAAGCTGGAAAGCAACTATGTCCAGCTCCTCCTGGGTGCCCCGGCGCTGGGCCACTTTTGCCCGGATGTGGCACCTCTCAGATGGGAAGATGCAGCCCCCGGCAAACTTGCCGCTGTAGCATCAAGAAGGCGCCAAGGGCGGCCTAAGCCGTGTGCCCTCAGATAGGTGGCTGTGGAGAACATACTGCCATAACGAACACAAGAAGCACTGCGTTTTCTGGAAACAAATGGGAGCAAAAAGCGTACTCCTCGCACACTGGCTATCCTGGGGCATGCAGGCAGAGGGCGGCTGCCAGCTCCAGCTGCGGGACCCGGTTGTGATTGTGAAGCTGGCTGTTTATGGCACGCTGCCAAAAACCTTCACAGGAGAGCCATGATGCAGAGGGTGCAGGCTTTCCCAGACCCGAGGGTATTCTGGAAGATCTCCTCGGGAACTTAGCGGAGGAGCTTCCTCAGCCCCAGAAGGTTCCCGAGCGCCTGACAAGCACACACAGGAGGAAGTCACGGCCTGCCCAGAGCATGGCCCCTACCTGAAGACTACTGGCTGCAGGAGGCTGGGAATTACAGAGACTCCCCAGGCTAAAGGCCACTTCTCCTGCTGGCCCCACTCCCTCAGGACAAGGTGAGAAAGAGCATGCTGCCATAGCAAACACAGGAAGCACTGTGTTTTCTGGAAACAAATGGGAGCAAAATCGAACTCCTCACACATCAGCTATCCTGGGGCGTGCAGGCAGGAGGCAGCTGCCCAGCTCCACCCCAGTCACTGGGATGGCTGACAGGGCTGAAATCATAGTGAGACACTTGACCGTGTAGAAGCGTGTCATTTGCTTAAATGTCATGGGCTGGGGATAGAGCTCAATGGCACAGCGCCTGCCTCACAGGTGTGAAGTCAGGAGTTGGACCGTCATAACCCCCAGAAAAAAATGTGATAAGTGATTGTCATAAAACAATTTGGTTACCTAAAAAAAACAAAAGAACAAATTGGAAGCCACACACCTGAAATCTCTGGAATAATAGCAACTGAAGTAAAGAAACAACTGAAGAAGAATATAGAGGAAATCAGATTAGAAACAATCTCACAGGTTAAAAAATGAAATGAAAACTACAATGAAAGCATTACTAAATGTTTCTAAAGAGACACTGATAGAAAAAATGGAGAATAAAAAAAGATGGAAACCTTGAATGAGCAACATAGGAAAGAAATAAAATGCACGTAGCAGATTCAAAGAGATATACAAGAAATTAAAAGTCCACTAAAGGTTGGCAAAACCATTTGAATGTAAGTGAAGATAGACTTTTAGACACTGAAGACACAAATGCAGCTAGTGAAAAGGTAAGGAAAGATCTCTTAAAAACCACTAGGAGGCAGGAAATAATAAGTCAACAGCTGCGAGATAATGCAAACAGCATTAAGACTAATAGGCATCAGTGAGAAAGAAGGAAGCAATGCAAACAACGTAAAAGAAAATGGGCAGAAGTAATAGCAGAAAACTTCCCAAATACGGGGAAACAATCTGACATTCAGGTAACCAAGGCATATAAAATCCCAAATAATATCAACCCAATAAAAACTACATCCACACACATAATAATCAAAATCTCAGAAATTCAGCACAAGAACAACATACTAAAAGCCACTAGAGAAAAGAAACAGATCACATTTAAAGGAAGACCCATCAGAATAACAGCAGATTTCTCTTCACAAACCATCAAGCTAAGAAAAACATGGAGCAAATTACTTTAAGTCCAACAAGAAAACAAATTCCAACCCAGACTGATACACCCTGCAAAACTCTCTTTCAAGTTTAATGGAGAAGTGAAATACTTCCATGACAAAGAATAAGTAAAGAAACTCATGATGACCAAACCACCCCAACACAGAGTGCTAGAAGGTATTCTAGAAAGGAATCAAAATACCCACCATTCCAAAAACGACAATAGGAAGAACGCAGCAAACTATTAAACATAGGAGAAAAGTAGGAAAAGCCGGAAAACAACATGACAAACATAAGTCAATATATATCAGTTATAACCAGCAATGTAAGTGGACTCAATTCACCAATTGCAAGAAGCAGACTGGTAAAGTGGATTAAGAAACAAAATCCAACAATATGCTGTGTACAAGAAACACACTTAACTTATAAAGAAATTCATAGGTTGAAAGTGAAAGGCTGGAAAACAATAATACATGCTCCAGGACCTCAGAAAAAAGCAGGGGTAGTTATCTGTTCACAGACAATCTGAACATCAAACCAAGAATGATCAAACAAGACAAAGGTCTCTTATTAGGCAGAAAACTGCAGAGAAATAGGTAACAGTCATAAATATGTATGCACCAAATATCGGAGCACCTAACTACATAAGACAAATTTTAAAGGACATGGAAAATCTAACAACTAGTATCACAGTCTTAACAGGGGACCTTAAAACCCCTTATCTCAAAAAGATAGGTCAAGCAGACAAAATATTAGCAAAGAGGTAGCAGAACTGAACCACAGCTTTGAGCAAATCAACTTAGTGGACATTTACAGAGTTCCACTCCACACCATCTGATTACACATTTTTTTCAGCTGCACATGGGATATTTTCTAAAATAGACTACATACAACTCCATAGATCATGCTTAAGTATATTCAAGAAAACAGAAATTATCCTATGCATATTATCTGACCACAGTGCAATCAAGCTGGAAATTAACAACACAAGAAACCACAAAAACCCATAAACATATGGAAATTAAATAACATCCTCCTCAGCAACCAATGATTTACAGATGAAATTAAAGGAGGAATTAAACAATATCTACAATCCAATGAAAATTCAAACCCAATTTACTGGAATTTGGAGGATGCAATGAAAGAAGTTCTCAGAGGGAATTTGCAGCAGTGAACTCACACATTAGGAAACAGAGCAAGAACCAATCAATACCCTAATGCTGCACCTCAAGCTCCTAGAAAAAGGAGAGCAAATCAAGCCAGAAAGCCCAAAGATGAGAAGAAATTATAAAGATTACAGGAAAAATTAATGCAATTGAGGCAAAGAAAACAGTACAAAAATTTTATGAATCAAAACTCATTCTTTGGAAGATTAAATAAAATTGATATTCTCCAAGCCAACCCCCTCAAAAAGAGGAAAGCAAAACTCAAACTCAAGCAATAAGAAATGAAAAGGGAGAAATTACTACAGATCCTGTGGAAGTTCAGAAGATCATCAACAGCCATTTTGAAAATCTTTACTCTCACAGGATCAGTGACACCAAAGAAATGGCCAGATTCCTACGTAGGTAAAAATTGCCAAAGAAGGTATAAAAAACCAAGAAGATATAAAAAAAAACCTTAATAACCCAATATCAATCAGCAAAATTGAAAATGTAACCAAAAAATTACCAACAAAGAAAATCCCAGGTCCTGATGAATTCTACAAAAAATTTAGAGAAGATTTAATCCCAGTACTCCTCAAACATTTCAATGAAATTGAAAAGGAAGCAGCACTCCAAAAATCATTCTCCAAGGCAGGTATTATACTGATACTGAAACTGGAGAAAAAAACAACCAAAAAAAGAAAATTGCAAGCCAATATCCCTCATGAACATAGAATAAAAAATCCTCAATAAAACACTAGCAAGTAGAATATAGCAAATCATCAAGAAGATTACACTCCATAACCAGGTAGAATTCATCCCAGGGATGCAAGGATGGCTTAACACATGCAAATCATATAACTGTAACACATTATACCAATAGAGCCAAAACCAAAAACCACATGATGATCTCAATTGACGCAGAAAAGGCTTTTGATAAATTCCAACACTCATTCATGATCAAAGCCCTACAGAAAATTGGAACAGATGGTATATACTTTAACCTGATAAAAGCCATCTATGACAAACCAGTAGTCAACATAATTCTAAATGGACAGATACAGGAGTCAGGGGTTGCATCCCCAGGCCTGCTGTACCCACCCCAACCCTGGAGCATGCTGAGATAGCAATTGAGACTGGGCATGGTGGCATGCACCTGTAATCCCAGCTCTTGGGAGGCTACAAACAGGCAGATCACTACAAGTCTGATATAGTAGTGAGACCGTGAACATCCTGTAGACCCTTACCTAAAAAAATACCAAAAAAAATTTCTAAATGGAGGAAAACTAATAGCTTCTACTATCAAATCAGGTACAAGACAAGGAAGTCCTCTACCACCATTTCTATTCAATATAGTTCTGGAAGCATTAGCTACAGTCATTAGACGAGAGAGAAATAAAAGGAATAAGAATAAATAAAGAAGAAGTTAAACTATCATTATTTGCAGATGACATGATACTCTACTTGAAAGACCCAAAAAACTCAACCAAGAAGCTCCAAGAATTAATAAACAAACTTGGTCTGGGGAGATAGCTCCATGGCACAAGTGCCTGCCTGGCAAGTGCAAGGTCGTGAATTTGAATCCCAGTCCCACAAAAAAAAAAAAAAGAAAAAGAAAAGAAAAGAAAAAGAGAACAAACTCAGTAGCATAGCAGGATACAAAGTTAACACCCAAAAATCAATAGCATTCCTCTACACAGATAACAGACTCACTGAGAGAGAAATTAGAGAAATAATACCCTTCATAACAGTATCCAAAAAATGAAATACTACTTAGAAATTAATATAATAAAGCAGTAAAAATTTACACAATGAAAATTACAACCCTCTAAAAAAAAGAGATCAAAAAGGATTTCAGAAAATGGAAAGATATTCCTTGCTCCTGGGTAGGAAGAACCAACATTGTGAAAATGGCCATACCCCCGACATTATTATGCAGATTTAATGCAATCCCTATCATAATACCATCAGTGTACCTCACAGATCTAGAGAATACATTCTTAAAATTCATTCAGAGCCAGAAAATACCTACAAGAGCAAAGACAATATTATGCAACATAAGTAAGGCAAGCGGCATTACAATCCCTCACTTGAAATTATACTACAGAGCTACTATGATAAAATCAGCATGGTACTGGCCAAAAAAAAAAGATGTGAAGATTAATGGCACAGATTAGAAGATGCAAATACAACTACAAACACACTTAGCCATCTTATCTTTGACAAAGGGGCCAAACATGTTCATTGGAAGAACGATAGCCCCCTTTAGCAAATGGTGCTGGAAAAGCCGGCTGTCCACATGACAAAAAGTAAAACTAGATCTGGGTCTATCAACATGCACTAAACTATAGTTAAAACAGATTAAAGATCAAAACATTAAAATAGAAACACTGAATCTGGAAGACAAAGTGGGTGGCAATCTTTAAGACATAGGAGTAAGCAGACGGTTCATGAACCAAAACCAAACTGCATGGGAAGTACCGCAAATGATCAACAACTGGGACCTCATCTTACTGCTGTGAAGTTTCTGCATGTCAAAAGAAATCACCAACAGAGTGAAAAGACAACCCACAAATTGGGAAAACGTTATAACCAACAATCACTCAGACAAAGGACTTCTATCTAAATTACCTAAAGAACTAAAAAATATTCAACCTCCAAAATTTAAAGCCCAATATAAAAATGGGCATGCAAAATGAATATACACTTCTCAGAGAAAAAAATACAACTGGCAAATAAATATATGAAAAAAAATGTTCCACAGAACTGGCCATTCGACAAATGCAAATTAAAACAACACTGAGATACCATCTCACCCCAGAAAGAATGGCTACCATAAAAAAATCAACTAATAGCAAATGCTGGAGAGGCTGTGGGGGAAATTAGGGTAGAGACTCCTCACAAAACTAGGACTGGAAATCCCATTCAATCCAGCCATTCCCCTTCTGGGTATTTTCCCAAAAGAACTGAAAACATCATAGTGATATCTGTGCACCCATGTTTACAGCAGTACAATTTGTGATAGCCAAATCTTGGAAGCAACCAAAATGTCCATCACTTAAACAATGGATGATAAAGATGTGGTATTTTTATACCATGGAGTATTCCTCAGCTATAGAGAAAGAAAACTTGAAGGCTTTATAGGTAAGTGGATGCAAGTAGAGGCCAAACTCACAACTGAAATAAACCAGACCCACGTGTGTAAGTATTGTGTTGTTTCCCTAGTAAGAACCTGAAGGAATAAAGGTATAACAGATATAGTAAAATTGAAAGAAACAACTTGAGCATTAAACAATGAAGATGAGAGAAAGGAGGATAAGAAAAAAGGAAGGAGAGAAGAACATGCACGTGTAGATACAGGATGGCTGGGATACTGTATTCATAATTTCCATCAGGTTTTTGAAAATAGCGGTTAATGTGGAGAATTTTCACCTTGACTGTATGCTGATATCTGCAATCTGAGCGGCTACATCGAGAACAGCAACGCTTAACACAAAATCCATGGTTGAATCCCTCTCATCTCGGGCTTCTAAATGTGCACCATTTCTAATGTCTTATGAATTATTATACTCTCTTTAAAATAAATTAAAACAGAGGGGCAGAGCTGGAGAGGCGCAGGCGCTGCCCTCACCTCGCAGGGTGGAGAGCTCAGTGCCAGGCGCTGCCCTCTGAACTGGACCGGAAAGCGACTTCCGTTTGGAGTCACCCAGCTGGGGGCTGGCGACCTGATCCACCTGTCATTGACTACATCCTTCATAGTAATGCTACAGGACAAAGAGGAATGGATAAAAATAAAGCACATGAAGCCTTTGGACAGAGATGCTGCAGTGAAAGAATTACAGCAGAAGCCCGAGAGCTGTGGGCAGAGGACAGGTGAGCAACAGGATCAGCTTTCCCTCAAGCTAAAATCACAGTTACTTCCTGGGAATTTGTCAAGACAGCAGTTATGGCTGTGTGTCCCCCCGCTCGATGTTTGAAACCAAGGACAATAATCAGACTCTTGGCCAGCCACACCACACGACCAAGTAAAATCAGGAGTACCAAAAGAAAAGCGATCAGAGGTCGGAAGACAGACGTTTCTGCCCGAGAAAAGACACTTCAGGGAGTCCAGGCATTCCTTCAGCTCAGGAAAGGGGTGATTTAGAGAAGGCTTTCTGGGCCCTGAAAGAAGACTCTCATAGAATGTGTATGCTAAAAGGGCCACTTAAGCAAGCTTAATATGCCAGGACTGCACAATGCACAGGTACAACAGATAAACAAGAAGCGCTGGTTAAGCCTCAGGCTAAACACGATATGAATAGAGGTGCGACGTGTATTACATCTGTCACATCAAGAGGACTAGGTAGAGGAGGAAGACACCTGTTCTGAATCACTTTCTAAATGCAACGTCAAGTTTCCACCTGTGAACGCTACTTTTCTACACAGCACCGCAGAGAAACCCAGCACCCATGCCCCTGCCGCATCTGAGGCAGTGTGCCCAGACAGATGGACTATGGAGCTCAGAGACAACCTAGGAAACACTGCTAAAATAGAAGAAGCTTTATTTGAAATTCAGGGGCTGGATCCCATAGCTTTAGCTATACAAAACCTTGAAGCAACTGACAAGACCCTCAAATCATATAAGCAACTGCATCAGGGCAGCTCTGGATAGAGCTTTGTGTTTGGCCCCTGGAGATCCTAATGCATTATATGTAAATACATTGTCACTTCAGGACCCAGCTGGCATACCACTTCCCTCACTGGACTCCCCAGGAAAAGCTATCCCCGGGCCACAGTGGCCACTTTGGAGCCCCTTTCCCATTCGAGACAGTGACTTACTGGCACAAAGCGATGTTAAGGAGTTTTCCCACAGTCCAGGTGGGAAATTATGTCCAGGGGGATTTCCTCCGGCACCTTAATTCACACCTCAATGGGGGAGACCTAAGGCACACTAAGGAACACAGATCTCAAGTTCTGCGGCATGATTTGGTGTTTGTAATACTATAAACACTTGATTGGAATCTAACTTAACTTATAGAAAGCAGTATTGTTACTTAAATTTTCTCCAGACTTATTTTATAACTTTTATTACTCTTTAAAGATCATTTTGTAGGTCCAGCCAGATAGCTCAGTGGACTGAAGCACCTGCTTTGGCAGAGTACAGTGGATGGGGTTCAATAACTGACCTGCCGTGCCAACCCTGTCCCCAGGGAGCCCTGAGATGGCCATTGAGACTGGGCATGGTGGCATGCGCCCAAAGCTGAAAACCTGAGGATCACTACGAGTACGATCTGTGTAGTGAGACCCTGTAGACCCTGTAGACCCTGTCCTAAATACAGAAAAAAAATAAAATAAAATAAAGATCATTTTGTAAAAAAGGTAACACAGTATGTTCTTCTCTACAATATCACAATTCAAAATTATGTGTATGGCTTACAGAGTGGTATAATCATGTTTGCTTCAACTATCTAAGCTTATATTGCTTGGATTTCTGGTAACACCTAATGAATTTGATGATGTTAAATATTTATAGGGTTTCCGTTTTCATTTTTAAAATTAGATTATGCTATTGGTAATCTCCTATATAAATAAATGTACAACAGAAAATAGCAGATAACATAAATATGTAAAGACCAATTTGAAGATATTTGTTTTTCAGTGATAATTATTTAAATACTCCTGGATTTTTAATAATATATATGGTTTTAATTTTTACTGTGTGTATACCTACCTGAAATGAGCTAAATGTTAAGAATTCCAAACAAAATAAAATAAAAAGATAGGAAACAAATTAAGATTTCTTGAAAGCAAGCGCCAGTACTCAATTGGTCCCCCTATCTTGCATAACTGTATCTGTTAATCTGAGCAACAGATTTGATGATAAAATTAGATAATGTAACAACCACTGCTAATTAGCAATTCCTGTTTCAAAAATCTGTAACACGTGTATTGCTGTGTGTTACCCTGTCTCTATCTTTTTTCTATTTGTTTTTGAAAGGTCAACGTGAGGCAGCTGAGCCCACGTGGAACGGAGCCAGGCACTGACACAAGTAAAGCAGGTTTGTCGAAAGCTAACGCAGAGGTTGTCTCGCAGGAATAGAATGCCGAACAAAAGAGGACAGGGAATTTTATCGAGTTTTGGGGGAGGGTGTTGCTGGCTGGAACAGCTGCATTGCAGGTGGGGGAGGAGGGTGTCCCTGGGCTGGAACAGCCAGATTGCAGGTGTGGGTGAGGGTGTCCAAGGGCTGAAACAGCTGGACCCCAGGAGGTCATTTTTCTTCTTTGTGGTTTGACTCTCTGCATAGGGCCAAAGGGAAGTGAGCTGAAACCAGGATACAGAATGGGGAGTGTTTGGGGCAGGGTGCTCGGGAAACCAAGGGTCCCAGTCCATCAGTTTTGTTTTTTTTTTTTTAAGATTTATTTATTTATTTATTTATTTATTTATTTATTTATTTATTTAATGGCTGGCTCAGCCTGCCCTGGGGGTGGGGCTGGCGCAGCATGTGGTGCCAGGGATAGAACCGCAGTCCCTGCAGTTGCCTGAGCTTTCCTTAGCAGGCGTTTTAGACCACTGAACCATCTCACTGGGCCCATCAGTTTTTACTTTTGTTTTTACTGTTAAAAATAAAATAAAATTAAATAAAAATGAAAAAAATAAATTCTCCTGAAACAGCCAGCACAATCCCAGCCTTTATCAACCTGCCTGCAGGTACATCATCCAGTTACCAGGATTTCCCCTGATCCACTGTTAGACTAGTATCTTAGTTACTTTTACTCATTGCTGGGACAAATACCTGACACTCAAAATGAAGGAAGGAAAGGTTTATTTAGCTCACAGTTGGTGGAGGTTTCAGTCCATATTCGGCTGGCCCAAGGCTGAGTGGAACAGGGCAGAGACCATCTAGTTCATGGCGGTAGAACAACCAGGGGAGCAGAGAGCAACAGCCCTTTAAAAAGTCTCTTTGTGCTCATTCACTGTGACATGGGCCCATTGTGCCCTAGGGTGGAACCAATCATACCCCAGGATGGGCCCTTGATCCCGCTCTAGGGAGGAGCCAATCATATCCTAGGCAGGCCCAGGTCATGCTCCAGGGAGGAACCAGTTGTACCCCATCAGTACTAAAACACATAATCCCAGTGGATCATGACTCATGTCTCAGACTCTAGAAGTCCCCGCCCCATGATTGCATGAGGCTTTGTGGGGACAACTAGATATAAACCATAACATCTAGGTCCTGCTAGGGCTGGGGAGACAGCTCAGCCTCTAAGAGCTTGCCTGGCAAGCACAGGGACCTGGGTTCAAACCCCAGTATCAGATACCATGCAGCCCCAGAACCCCAGGCATCATGCATGCCTATAACCGCAGTGCTAGGGAGGCTGAGACAGGAAGAACAGTACAAGGCCAAGCTGTGTAATGAATATATATATATATATATATATATATTGCTAATGATAAAAATCACAATGAAAACAATACATTCTCCTACCCACCAAGATTCTCTATGAAGGTTGCATTTGAGATAGAGTGTGTGTGTGAGAGAGAGAGAGAGAGAGAGAGAGAGAGAGAGAGAGAGAGGTATATGCATATATATTTGCGTATACAAGGAAAATAGGCACCCAAGAAGCTCCTCATACACTGCTCAGTCTTCACCATCCAGGGCCTTATACTGGACCTCCTGCCCTTGCTTCCATCCCTCCCCCACACCCCCGCCCCACTCGGCCCCCGCCTGTGCCAGCCACACTCCCCACTTTGCTGGCTTTCACATGTCAAGATACTCAACATTCCTTCTGTCTGGAAGGTTCTGCAGTCAGACGTCTGAGAGGCTAGCTCCTGCACCGACCTGAATTATATTTGGTCTCTGCATAATAGCTAGCTCTTTACAGATGAAAGAAAAAAACAACAACAACAAAAAAAGGGAAGGTAGGAAATAGAGAGTAAAATAAAGACAGAAGAATGTAGAGTCCTTTTTAGACCGTACTTTCTAATGGCACCCCATGTCATTTTATTTGTTTCTATACCTGGTGTTATTTTTTCCAAGCACTAGTGCTACCTGGCTTCTGGTTATGCAGCTGTGTGGTCGAGGCTGGCTCCCTCACTGCAGTGAACCTAGGAAGCCAGAACTCATGTTTGTTTGTTTGTTTGTTTCCATCCATAGCCTCATACGTTCAGCCCTGAGGAAGGGGCCTTAAGGAGAGTAAGCCCTAAGGTAGCTGAAAGATGAATAACTGAACTTTCAGGCTCAAGAAATGCAAGACCTTCTTTTTCTTTTTAAAGAAATAGAAATGCACAAATGTCAGCTCAGCCCTTTGAATCTTTTGCCCAACTGTGCCTCCTACTCCATTGGAAATCGGTGGTTTGAGATATGAGAGCAGAGGCATACCTCCAAGAATTTGCTCTGGAAATGGATAAAATCTGGAATCCCTTCCCACTTAAAAATACCACATATTGAGTGGCAAGGCAAATATTCCCCGACACATGCCCTTTCTAAAATGTGAATTTTAAAAAACTTTTTAAAAGCTGTCATTTTAAAGCTTATGCTGGTTCTTTGTAGAGCTTAAAAAGGAAACAAAATAATGGGATTTTGATTAAGAATGACAACTCAGTGAGCTGACCTTGGAACAAGATTGTTAAGACCAAGCAAACTAAATTTATCAGTAAAATAATAAGAATTTTAGGTTTGCACTCAGATTGCCAAAAGAGGGTCATCTCTAGACGTGAGGAAGGAGGAGGATGGGGAAGAGTCTTTACTGGGAGCAGTTGGATGCGACAGAACGTGACAGCTGAGGAGGAAGACGGCACGCGAGAGTACAAAATGGAAATTATGTTCCCATTTCCCCTATGCAAGTAGGTTCAGAAACCAAGAGCAAGATTATTTAAACTATTAAATTTATTTAATATTTCAAAATGTATTGAATAGTTTGGGTGAGTGTGCTCCAGAAAGAACAGATGAGATTGGAGAGGGGAGGAGGGAAGGGAGGGAAAGGCAGGGAAGGGACAGAATAGGTTTGATGGGGCCATGGACTCATTTGACTATAAGAAGCCCCAGGGCAAGCTGAAGAACCAGGGAAGCTGAGGACCAGGGAGCTCATGGTATGAGTCAGACTCAAGGCATATGTGCTGAGACCTTACACTGTCGCTGCAGGGTTTTCTGTCTCTCCTTCCTGCCTTGCTAGTCTTTACCTACCTCTCATTTGACACATCCACATTTAGGATGGTTACTTGTTCCTAGGGAATGCGCTGTTCATCCTTGGACACTCTGCTTGTGGGAAGAGTCCATGATCGGAATCTTACTCTGCCTGACAGTAGTGGAACCACTACCCCAGCTCTGATTAGTGTTTACATTGTTGGGAGCCAGGAAGCCAGGAAGTTGATCACGTGTGTGTGTAGGTGGGACTGGGCCTCAGAGCCTCAAGCAAATGAGCTACCCCAGAGCTGAAAACAACATCCTGTCTGGTTCAGGCCGGCTATTGGGCGCTAGGCAACCTTGTGTCATGTGATATACACTTTGCAAAAGTATAAATACACAACCGTTTTGTTGTGAGTTGAGTTAGCCTTGCCCATCAGGCAGACTAGCGACCACCTAGCCCAGCTTTTCCTCTTCTTGTCCGTCTTTCTCATTCCCATCTCCGTGTCTCCCCAGGCAGAACCATTCACAGTAAGATCCCTACACTACATGGTGTATATTTTTCCATTAATTTACTCTCAGCATACTGAGTCATTGTAATTGAAGCAAACCCTTAACAAAGAGCTCTGTAACTTTTCATTCATTCTTCCAGTCTGTTTCTTAATTGGTGTGTTCGCCCACTTACTTTGAACATACAGTGATGACTGACATGATCAGGCTATGTCGCCCATGTTGCTGGCCATGTTGTATCTATTTCATCTGGGGTTTTTGCTTCTTTTGCATGATAAGGCCTAATTTTTCTTTCTGATTTATATCTGCCCAACTGGATTTTATTTTAAATTTACAATAGATCTATATTTACGGAGTGTGTGACATATATATGTTAGAGTGATTATAGCAAAGATAAACATACCTATCACCTCATATACTTTTTTTAAAGAACATACAAAGTCTGTTCGTTTACAATGTTAAAAAAATCACTTTAGGAGGTGGGGAAATAGCTCAGTAGAATAAGTGCTTGCCTGGCAAGTGCAAGGGTCTGAGTTCAATCCCCAGTCCTGAAAAAAAAAAAAAAAAAATCACTTTAGGGCTGG
>PVKN010008635.1:0-24839 GCA_004027915.1 Capromys pilorides | reverse complement strand
TGGGACCTTTCTTGAGGACTCCCTGGGACACCCATGGGCTCTGTGCTGAGACATTGAGGGCAGGGGGAAAGGTCCTACGGCCTTCCTGATCCAAGTGCTAGCCTGGGCCCAGGGCCCCTGACCCGCCTCTTGCCCACACCCCGTCCAACTGCTGAGGGCAGAAGCAACTCATTCCTTTCTCTTGCAAGGCTTATGTGGAACAGGAACAGTGCGGCTCCTACTCTGGGTCCACTTGTTCCTAGTATGAGCATGACCACATTTAGACCCAGCAACTATAAAAGGGTAAGAAAGGCAAACTCCCCTTTCTTTATGAGTCACAGCTGCAAGACTGTTGGAAGGAACCCCAAATCAGCTCGCTGCGAGCACAGGCCCAAGTCATTACGCTGTGCACAGAGCTCGTGGGTCTGACTCGCCCGCTCTCCAGGATGGGATGCCTTAGAAACGCTTCTGTCCTACCTGCATGTGAAATACAATGACCTCTGGCTCTCACGGTACCACTGTGAGCATTTACTCAGCATTTCAGATTCACTGCAAAGCTCCTTGAGGGCCTGCATATGGGACTCATGGTTCCAGGTGCTGGGGACACAGTTGTTAGGGCTGCAACTGCCACGGGGATTTATGGATCATAGGAAGCAGGTACAAAGGGTGACCCTGGAGAAACACTGTAGCAGAAACCAAGAGGACTTGAGGGGTGGCGGCTGAGACGTGCAGGCCTGGGGCGGCAGGCCCAGCTGTAGTGACCAGTGCCAGAGATGTGGGGAGTGGCGCAGAGGTTCATAGAGGTCTCATGCAAATACCTGGCCTTCAGCTGTGCGCCTACGATGACCAGAAACACTAACCTGCCAGAGCCCGGAAGCAGCCAGGCCGCAGTCCTGAAAGGGATACAGGGAACCCCAACCCCCAGCGCCCCATGACTGTACACAGGCGGAGCTGCTTGTCACCAATGATGTGAGGAGCTTAGAGCAGCAGGCAGGAAAAGGCAGCTTTAGGAAAGGGGTCCACGGGTGACCCACCGATTAACAGGCTGTGGCAGAGGTCAGCACTGTCCACAGCTCAGCAGCTCTCCTCAGCCTCCTCTGACTCTCCTAGGGAGGAGGCTGCAGCTACCTCAGCTGTGTGCCCTCAGCTCTGGGAGAACCACGACAACTGAGCTAAGTGTGACAGTGGAGAAAAGGGGGTGTGAAGAGTAATGGGGAGAAGAGGCAAGAGACACCGAGGACCAAGCTTGGTGATTCTCCTTGGCAGACCTGTCCCCTGCTGTGCTAACCTAGTTCAGAGTGCAGTCGTGGGGCCATGGACCCAACTCAGAAGATCCACTGTTCCACCCGAGACTGCTGGGGTGTCTCTGTCCATGGTAGCTGTGGATCCACCTGTGTGCCCTCTGTAGATAGAGGGCTGGTGGGAGCCAGAAACTAGGAGGCTCACCAGGACACGGGCTTTGAACACAGGGCTCTGTGCCTGACCCTGCAGCCCAAGAGCTTAACCTGACACCTGACAGTGCACCCACTGGAACAGAAGTCGCTGGTGTATATGGGGCCATTAATGCATTTGCTGTTGGGTTGAAGTAATGAATAGGCAATTCAAGCTTACTGGACTTGATGGACAGCCAGGCGCTGTCCACAGACGGAGGTGGAGCAAGGCTCTCAGGGGATTCCAGAACAGGGGAGGGCTTTTCAGAAAGTTCTGCTTCTCTCCTTTCCTGTCCCGTCCCTCCCCTCGTCCTTTCTCTCGTCTTTTTGAGATAGTTTCATTGTGCAGGTCAGGCTGGTCTCACACTGGCAGGGAGCCTCCTGCTCCAGCCTCCCCTGTGCTGGGATCGCAGGTGTGTGCCACCATACCAGTCCAGAAAGTTCTGTTTGTTTCCTAGTGAGATTCAAGAGGTCAGGGCCAAAGTACAACGTGAACAGGCCGCGAGGGCTGCAGTTCAGACTTGCTATGCAAAAACTCTGAGGAGGGACGCATCAGACATGGAACTCAGCAGAGGAGAGAGAAGTGGGAACTCGGTGGGTGAGGGAGCAATACCGAAATTAGTTTCGGCAAAGGAAGGAAGGACATGACTTCCCTGAGCCCAAAAATTTAAACCTTCAAAGTGCTCACAGGGCCGGCCAGATAGCTCAGTGGACTGAAGCGCCTGCTTAGGTAGAGCGCAGAGGCCTGGGTTTGATCCCCAGCGTGCTGGGCCAACTCTGCACCGGGGGCACACTAAGACAGCAATTGAGACTGGACGTGGTGGCAGGAACCCCAGTGCTTGGGAGGCCGAAAACAGGATCACTATGAGTCCAATCTGTGTAGTGAGACCCTGTATTAAATACATAAAATATACTCCTATTCAGATTTTTGAATTCCAAAGAGGGAAAAGACTGTAAGAAGGCCAAATACTCTTACAGACAAGAGAAAACAGCTATGAAAGGAAGAGAATCGGGCCCACAGCACATTTCTCTGGATGGCAATGCTGGAAGTTGTTTTCAGAATTCCAGAGGAAGGAAGGATGACCTGAGAGTGAACTTTCATATATGCTGAGGAGGAAAAAAGCATTCTCAGACATACAACAGCTTAGAAATTACATCACTAAGGTACTATATCCTGTAAAACTCTGTTTAAGGAAATATTCCAGCCAAACACCAAAGCCCAAATACATAACTTGAGTAGGAGAACCAGGAACACAAGTAATAAATAATCTATGATGAGCAAACAAACAAGTAAAGGCCCGGTCAACTCCCACTGTGGATTATGAGATGATATATTAAGAAAGTTCAGTAATTTGTACTAACAGTGCAGATTATTTCTAGAACATTTAAAAAAATCTGTTAAGAGAATCTGATAAAATCATCATCGGAGAACTAGAAACTGCTCTCACCAATTACAGAGATAAAATTATACTCCGGCATGGTGGTGCACGCCTATAATCCCAGCATTTGAGAGCCTGAGGAACAAGAACTGTTTCAAGTTCAAGACCAGCCTGGACTACACAGCATAGTGAGTTCAAGACCAGCCTAAACTACAGAGTGAGATCCTATCTCAAAAGCAAACAAACAAACAACAACAAAAACCCCACAGAGCTTATGAACCGAATCACTTGGTCAAGTGTGGTCCCACTGCTGTCAGCACAGCTTTCAGCCGTTAGACAACGTGCATCTTTCCAAATGCCCAGTGTTCCCAAAACTTGGTCATGCATTGGGCAAGCCCACGAAACTCAGAACTGGTGCATTATATGAGTATAGAAGAATACATCAGGTGAGGGCAGAGTGCACCTTCTGTTCATAACCCCAGCTACTAGGGGCTGGGGGCGCAGGCAGGAGGATCACAAGTGTAAGGCAGCCTGGCACCTCGGGCACTTGCCTTGTACACTGAGGCTGCTGGGCTTTGTACCAGGGGAGGGTGGTGGTGCGGGTGGGGACAAGTATCGCTAGATAATAAAAAGGAAACCCTTAGAAATTTTAAAGGAAAACATATGACATTAGGAATTAAGATACAACCTCAAGTTTAGAGTTGTAAAAGGTTTTGTATAACTTTATGCCTATATATATGTATATATGTATGTATCTATCTATAATTTTGTTTGGTTTTTCTTTTTTGAGACATGGTTTTGAGTTCAATTATGTATCTCATGCTGGCTTTGAACTCTCTGTGATCTTCCTGCCTCAGTTTCCCAAATGCTGGGATTACAGGTGTGCAACACCATGCCCTGGCTACGCTATTCTATATATAGATCTGTATCTAGATACAGATATATATGAAATTGATTTTTCTCTTTTTTGGTGGTGCTCAAGATTGAATTTAAAGGTTTGCAATATTAAGCAAATACTCTGCGCCCCTGAGTTCTGAAATAGTTTTATGGGAAACTGTAAATCAATAAATCAAGTGAAAGCGTAGCAGAAACTGGAATGCTACAATGGTCTTTCTTCGAAGCTGCTAGGTCTAGCTGTTCTACGGATGAGATTTGTCAAGTCTTAAAGACCAGGAAGGAACGCCCTGGACACCATGGCTGGTGTCTGCAAGTTGAGCAGGACGGCAGGATACTCCGTAAGTGACTCTGGGGTAGCTGGGAATTCGTTAGGAAAAACAGAACTTTATCTCTAAAATGCTAATCAAGATAAACACGTTACACACTACATTCAGGAACTCTTCAGAGTCAACGATTAAAAATTAGTATAAAGAAAAAGGATATTTTTTAGTTTGGATGGGAGGAAGTTTTTCCTTAGCAAGACAAAAATCTGTGAATATTTAAAACGCATAATTCTAATTTTTTTTTTCATTTATGTATTTGGTACAGGGTCGTACTACGCAGCTTGGACCCACAGCGATCCCTTGTTTTCAAGGCCCCCGCCCCCCATGCTGAGATTATAGGTGTGCGCGCCACCAAGCCCCGGTTAGCGCGCCCCAGGGGTGGGGATCGAACCTTGGTCCCTGTGCTTGCCGCAGCAGGCACTTAGTCTGCTGAGCTGTCTTCCCAGCCCAGAAATTCTAGTTCGAAGAGTTGTGACTTTCATAAATAACTACACACTGGTGCAAACGTGTGAAGGGTACTCATTTTGACACTAGTGACAGGGTAACCCTAGGATCAATCGAAATGTCTGAAAGCAGGGTGCTAGTGAAGTTATGATAAATTCATGCAATGGAATAGTATGTACTCATTAAAGAAATTAGGTCTGGCTGACGGAAGATATCCAGAATGAGATTATCAGGTTACAAGCCAAAACGAAAGTATCCTGGAAATTCAGTGTATGGTATTATCCCACCCATATTTGCAGTCACTAAAAATTGTAACCATGTAACACAGAGCCCCGTGCTGAGAACCTGGCTTCTCAAATGTGGGAAGACAACAGCGCTGTACTTCCAGGGAAGTAAGAGAAGGCAGACTCTAGGGACATTTTAAAGCCTCACTTCACGGAGGTTCATTTCTTCACTATAACATGTATGTTTCCCGTTACATGGCATAAGACATCCAAGTCCAGCAGCAGGAAGGAGGAGCCGGAGGAGCACGCTTACTACGACCAGTGGGAGCGGCCAGCAGTCCTCAGGATGCACAGAGACACTGGCAGCCCAGGGGCGGCTTGCAGCGCGGTCACTAACCAGGGCCTGTGCAGCGGCCCTCACCACGCCCAGGATGCAGGGTGCCATCTCCATCTTCCAGGCGGGACGCCGGCCTCACACAGGTGAGGTCACCGCCTATGGGTAAAAGCCGCACGTGACAGTGCTGGGACCTGAAGGTGGGCAGCCTGGTCTAGAACCTGAGGCATTTTGTACATATTAATGGGCAAGGAATACTGAAAGTCAATTTACTAAGAAAAAATAAAGTATTAGAGAGGAGAAAAAATGGCCAGAAACTCCAAAACGGTTTGATCTGATGATAAAAACAGCAGATTTTCAAGTAATGACTCCAAAGAATAACTCACTGGCTCTGCCACGTACTCTTGGTTTGTGTCTTTCTGAGGCAGGGTCTCGCTCCGCAGCTCAGGCTGGCCTTGAGCTCACTTTGCAGCCCAGGCAGCTCTCTTCACTCACAGTGATCTTCCTGCCTCAGGCTCCCGAAGGCTGAGATGACAGGCATGCGCCACCACACAGCCTGTCATATACTCTTGTGCGCGTGGGCAGAAGGGGCTGGGGGACACCTCCTTGGGACTGAATCCAAGGAGCACTGAACCACATCCCTCGTCTTTCTTTCTTTTCCCTACTCATTCTTGTTTCTTTATTTTGAGGCAAGGTTTCTCTAAATTGCCCAGGTAATCCTCCTGCTTCACCTGATACCTCCTATGTACTAAAATTTATATACTAGGTATTGATTTATAAAATTTACATGTTCTTTGACTTGGCAATTGTATTGCCAGGAACTTACTCTGGGGCTGTAACTGGGTAAGACAGTGAAGATGTGCATAACTTTGGGCTGTGAATATTACATGTAAGTATCACGTCCCCACGGACATAGAAACACTATCTCTAAGAAAAGGCTGGCACTCTACGTTGTTGCATCATTTGCTTCTTAAATGCTAGGCATGAACTACTTCTACAGAGAGCCAGATGCAGTGACATCTGCATATACGTATGTATTTACTTCCAGAGTTCAGTGCCCGCCCTCGGGATGTGATGTGGCTCAGAGCAAAGCAGTAGCTCTGTGCTGTACACAAAACGCCAAAAGTATGCTGTTCCCTGAAGTCTGACTCTTAGGTGACAAGACGCAGCTGTTCTGGCCTCTCACAGGTGACCTGTCCCCCCAGAGTGCCACCCCCGCAGCTCCACAAGGAGCAGGGGACCCGTGGAAGCCACAGCGTGAGTCCCCTGCACTCTAATTAGGCTCTCACGCAGAGCCACCGAAGATCAGGACGCCGTGGCTTTTAGTTGAAAACAAAATCTTACTTAAAGCCTGTTTTATAAAGGATAAGAACTCTGTAGCTCAGTAATACAGCTAGTTTACCATTTTAGAGAAAACAGCAACTGTAAAAAAGCTTTCTGCTTGGTGAAACCTATTTCCAAGCTCATAAAATACTCTGCTATCACATGAAAGCTTCTCTTATTTGAGTTCAGAAACCAGCAAACTTTACCTGTACAAGCCAAAGAATAAATACTTTAGGCTCTGCAGGTTGTACAGCACGGACTAACTGCCACTGTAGGGGAGAAACAGTAACAAATAATACGCAAACAAGGAGTAGTCACTCTGTCCCTGGAAAGCTTTTTCAAAATAAGCCAAAGCCTGGGCAGATGATCTGTGTAAGAAGTGACCTACCCTGCAGGCCCACTGGCCGGCACCCCAGGTCCCCATGGGCTGTCCTACCAGGACTTTTTCCTCTAGGACTTCTACCTCAGGAACTGGGTCACTAGTTCTCCCTTCATGAAGCTTTCCCACCACCCCTTCAGGCCCCTGTACCACAGATCCACAGGAGCTTAGTGTGGGGCACCATCCTTCAGTTCAAGAGAAAATGGGCCAGACTGAGGAGATGGCGTGGGGTGGCCCAGAAATGGCTCAGAAGCTAGCTGAACAAGACCACAGACAGGCGAGTGCCATGTGACCCAGGAGTGGGCACCAGCAGCACAGGAGCCCATGGGACACTGTGGACCCCCTGGGAGGACAGCAGGCGATGGACCACGGTGAGGTGCACTTGCCCGCCCAATTCTTCCCATTTAAGCAGCATAAGCATGGGGGTGGGGGTCGAGACAAGTTAGGAATGAAAAAGGGGGCTGCCGGGCAACCCAAGGCCCGCTCTGGTAGCGCACTGATCTAGGGTAACGCTCGCGAATGAGAGCAGCGAATGGGAAACACGCCATCTATGTTTCTTCTATTGTGAATTATTTACCTCAACAAAGTAGGTACTGAAAACCAACCAAATTCTAGGCTTTTGGGCTGTTTAGAGACAAATACTACCATCATTTCTTTTCCAAACTGCCTATTAATATATAGCACTTGAATTATAGACACATGGAAGAATTACATATATATTTTAAGAATCATTCTGGTGTTCTAGTTAATAAGCTACAAAGGCCCATGAAGCTCTTTAACTAAATCTTCTTTTCCGAATATTATCTTGTCTTTCTGTTTATGTATTTAGTACGGGGTCTACAGGGTCTCACTACACAAATCGGATTCATAGTGATCCTCCTGTTTTCAGCCTCCCAAGTGCTGGGATTACAAGTATGCACCACCACATCCAGTCTCAATGGCTGTGTCAGTGCGCCCCATAGGCAGGGCCGGCACGGGCGCACCAGGGATCGAACCCCAGTCCCTGTACCTACCTAAGCAGGCACTTTAGGCTGCTGAGCTATCTGGCTGGCCCTTCTCTTGATATTAAATAAGCTTTTAGCTCATGAATCTGCTAGGTTTTTCTTTTGTAGATTAGATATACACTGTGCATAAGAGTCTGAGGCTAGAGGGTGGCGTGCTATCTATCTGCTCATGAGTATGTTCTGAGAGCTTCATCCTACAGCTGGATGCTGTGAGGACAGCCTCAGAGTAAGAGCTTGAGCCCTGCCTCAGCACTGCAGGGCAGGCGTACTGCCCAGAGGCACCCAGCAGCTACTTACAGTGAAGGGGTGGTAGGGGGCAGAGGGGGGAGCCCCTCGGGGCCCCGCCGGAGGCGGCAGCACAGATAGTCCTGTAGAGAAGATGCCAAGTGCACTGAGGTTCAGCCCTGGAATCAGATTGGCTTGTTGCTGCAAACAAAAAGGGAGAAAGCAGATGAGGGGGGCAGGGAGGCACCGAGGGGCAGTTAAGCTCCTTCTCCCTGCTGGGGTACCAGCACCTTCCCCCCACAACCCCAGCTGTGCCCCACTGGGAACCTTCCCCCCTGCATGGGAGGTGGACACCTGGCCCCAGCCTGACCATAGTGTTCCACAGTCTCGGCGACACCCACACATCTTAACCTGGAAAAGGAGGGCGATCTGGGGGCCCCACCTCTCTGAGTGAGGCCCACCTTCTCTCTCTCAGCCCTGGGTCTCCCCCAGAGCTTCTCTCCTACCTTTACACAGCTAAGTCCTCTTCCTGGGTCCCTGCACATGAAGCTTTTTCCCACCCAGAAGGTCTTAGCCCAATGGCGCTGTCTGGGCTCACTTAAAAAGTTTAACCCGCCCGTCATTAAAACAGGCCTCATCACAGGGGGTCTCCCTGAGCTATTTAATCGTCGTCTTCCCCTTCACACCACAATCTCCTTGCGGACAGGGACTGTTTTATTTAGTGTTGCAGTCTCAGTGCCCGGTACACAGAAAGTACTTGGTAAACACTGGCTAAACTTTGTTCTCTTCAGCATGCAGCTACTGGCTTCAGGGTCATCTTGCTGGCTTATTCCACACTTAAACCTGGGGATGCTCCAGGTAGTGAAATGAGTCCCAGCTTTGCGGCCCTTCAGAGGCACAAGGAGCAGCCGCCTGCCTGGCCCTCACCAGAAAGTGGCTTCCCAGCAGGCCCTACCGCATCCTCTGCGGCCACAGTCTCCCAAACCGTGCCTTCTCTGGGAGCATGTGTTCTCGAGCAGCAGACCTGGGTCCTTCACCCTCCTCACCTGCAGGGTGAGACCTGGTCATTCTGTGATTCACCTGTCCAAGCACAGCTCTGGCTACAGATACGAATGAGCCTGTGTGCCATGCTCAGGTAATGATCCCTGGGGCAGGCCAGCCCTCAGGAGCATTTCCAGGTGTGCAGGCAACAGCTATTTCTTGCAAGATGTCAGGAGACCCAAGGAAGAAGCTGAGCCGGCCTGGTGGTGCACACCTGTGAGTCCAGCGCTCCAGAACCCAAGGCGGAAAGATCATGAGTGGGAGGCCAGCCTGGGCTTCACGCAGAGTTCAAGGTCAGAGCGGACTACTGCGCAGTGAGACCCTGCCTTAGAAGAGCGTCTGAACATAGGGAGAAGGTCACACAGGCATCTCTTCCACCTCTCCTCATCCTGTCCTGTGGCATGGCCTGACACAAGCTATTGGGGTGGGGACTGGGGTGACGCAGGGGACAGAGTGCTAAGCAGAGTAAAGGACCCTGGAAGGATGGCAGGGAGGGAGCTGGGCTTGTCTTCATTGGCATTTCTTCCTCCAGTGAAGGGGGTGGGCCAAAGGCTTGGGGCACAGCAGCCCACGGTTGGGTACCTGCAGGAGCCCATCAGAGCACCTACTCCAAGAAATCACTAGAAGTGTGTGGAGCCTGGCTTTGCTGAGGAGCAACTAGTTTCAAGATTATTCTGAATACAAGACTGGTGTCTCCCCCATCATAAAATGGGGACTAGGCAGTAACAACAGGAAGGACAAACCCAAAGCGGGCTGCTAGGGGTTCTAGGGAGTGCTCGGGGGGTGACAGCATCTATTAGGAGATCTGAAAGTGCAGATCAGCAAGTAAGAGATCTGAATTAGAAGTTAATTGTATGTTTTTGGCACAGGCAACAAACTCGGGACCTCACCCTTTCCAGGCAGGCATTGTGCACTGATGTAGCCCTGGCTCCAGAAGTTGAAGTAGCGGACAATATTATAGGAAGTGGGGGGAAAATCCTGTTTTTCTAACCTACCAGATGTTAATTTTTGCAGGGAGTCTCCTAATCATTTTAATCCATATTATTTTTCACAATGTGTAGCCCAAGTCTCATCTTTGTTGCTCTTCATAAACACTAACATTATAGGTCGTTTCTCACTCTACCATCTTCAGTCATTATTTTAAGGGTTTCCTACTATGGTATCTGTCTCGTGTTGTAATTCTCAGCTGTTTCCTGACTGTTCCGATGTGTTCATGCTAAGGACTCGGGGAAACTCTGTGTCCTGATACCAGGGTGTCTCCTCATTAGTTCAGAGACAACCACTCTTAGGCTGAGTCCTCCTAGCAGAGCAGGAACCAGTGGCGGGGTGCGCCGGGCACTCACGTGGACAGCCAGCATGTCGTTCTCGAAGGCCTCACGCAGCTTCCTCATGATCTCCGCCTCAGCGCAGGCACAGGCCTCCACAGTGCCCTTCACCGTGATGGTTCGCTCGGGGTTGTAGATGCTCAGGTCCTGTAAACTGGTCAGTGAAACACAAAGAAGTGTTTTGTTTTGTTTTGACACAGAAAACTATGTTCCAGAAAAATCACAAAGGAGTTTTGGCAAAGGGGAAGATAGGACTTCCTCATAAATCCCTATATCTTACTGGAGACTGAGATTGTATCCAGTGGGAAATGTTTTACTGGCCAGAATGTATTTGCTTTTGGTGCTGGTGAAGAACTTAAAACAGATGAACGAACTGGGCAAGTCCAACATTTGCATCATTCACTATTGCACCCAACCTGAGGGGCTGCTTACGATGAGATTGTGATCTTGGTCCCCGTCTCATGCTCAATTTTCTTCAAATTTCTGCCTTCTTTGCCAATCAGTCTTCCAACCAAGCCGTTGTGGGCCAAGATTTTCAGAGGGATCTCTTCAGCTCTAAAAGAGAGCAACTATTTAACATGAAGACAGACACAGTGGCTGCCTCTCGAGAACCACTGCCCTGCTTAACCCATTCTGTCCAGGTATCCAGTGGCCCTGGGACCCGTGGACAGGCCAGGTCCACACCGTGCCCCATTTACGCATTCTGATTACAATAAACTAAAACTATGACAGTAATACTTCCTCAGCATGACAGGTTAGAAGTGGGTGCACACGGCAGACCTGGCCAGAGCTCTGTACTCTTAAGTAGAACTATCCTATAACCCAACAATCCTACTTCTAGGTGCAAAAGAACTGAGGACAAGTTCTTAAAAGAACTGAGGACAAGTTCTTAAAAGAACTATTCACAAAACCCATGTGCATGGCAACAAACAGCTCAAAATATCCACCAGTAAATAACGAGATAACCAAATGTGGCACATACACATATGCGTGACGATTATGCTTCCTTACTTAGAAAAAGAAAGTCTGGTGGTGTGCTACCATCTGGATGAGCCTGGAGAACAGAGAGCACATCTAGTGAAATGAACTGGCTACAAAAAGACAAATACTGTGTGCTCCTCTTCTATAAAGTACCTTCAGGAGTTAAATTCATAGACAGGAAGCAGAACAGTTGCTTACCAGTGGTGAAGAAAGGGAGAGAGGGAGAGTTAATGGGCATAGAACTTCAGATGAAAAACTCTGGACAACTATTCCACAAAAAGGTGAATGAAACAAACACTGCTGAACTGAACCCTTATAAATGGCTAAGATCAATTTTAGGTAAGGTATGCTCTACCACGATTCTTAAAAACAGTTTCTAAAAGGTACAAGGAAAGATGACCTCTTTATCAAGTTGGGAGGATTTTTCTGTGGAGACACAGGTCTGAATTCTACCAACACCATGGTAAGGAAAGCTAGACGACAAAACAGGCCAGTCTTTGAGCCCATGGTACCAATGACCTTGGATGGTGTCACACTTGCTTTAAGTCTTTTTTTTTGTTTTAATGTGACATTTTTTCATTTTCACTTTGCAATGCAGGCTGGCCTTGACTCATTATGTAGCCCAGGTTGGCCTCAAACTCAAAGTGATCCTCCTGCCTCAGCCTCCAGGCGCTGGGCTTGTAGGCATGCATTAGCAGGACTGGCTTTTTTTTTTTTTTAAAGTTGTTTCTTACTACTCACACCACTTGTGTTTTCTGTTACTGGAGACCAAGAGCAGCTAACAGATACATTGCTCTTGTCTCAAAATAAACAGGATGCCTGAGGAAGCTCAATGAGGCTGTAATTTGCAGCGGGCAGGGTCTTTTGCCAGCCTCCTTCACTGAGTTCTGTGCACACAAAACAGTTCCAGGACACAGTAGCTGCTCAACAGATACTTGGTGAATGAATGAGTGAAGAGAGCCCTGGATCTCTGTCTGCCACATCTGTAACCTTCTACCCCTACTCACCCTCTTCAGGGCTGTCACCTACACAACAAGACCTCTGAAACCCTCCCAAGCCCTTTCCTGTCCCCTCAACACTTTGACTAGGGCCTCTCACTGTACAGAGCAGCATTTACTGGCTGCCTCTGATGACTTACTGGCATAAGGAATGTGTGTCCCTCCTGCTGAAACGCGAGTGCCATCAGGGCAGGGCCTGGACCTTGCTCTCGGGTGCATTTTTAACAGCAAGCGAAGTGCTCATCTAGATACAGGCACTCAGAAAAGTTTACTGAAAGACATTCAAACTCTATCGTGGCCCTACACAAAACATTGAAAATCCAATTCACAAATCAGCGTTTTTGACTACTTAGAATTTTGTAAGTCGCTTGTACCTAGGTCAAAAAACAAAAGAATGTGTTATCCTAAACCCAGCCCACAATTCGGAAGACAGAGGGATTCCTGAGTTCAAACAATGACATTTGTCAGCACTTCAGAAGCCTCCAAGAGAGCAACCAATGCATGATAGGTGATTGGGAGCTCTTTGAGTAGGGTCTGTAGTGTTCTGCTTTCATTTTCTTAGTTTGGAGACAATCATGCTTGACACTGTTGGTCAAATTCATTTGATATTTAAGGCAGTGTCATTGCTTCTCTATAAAACTGCAATTACTGCCCACAGATCTGCCAAGCCATCTTTTTAAAAACTATAGTTTGTTTTATCCCCATTCATTCATTTACAATACAAAATCAACTCACTCAGTAAGAACTTGTATTTGCCATTCAAACCAACACAAAGCTCCATTATACTGCGGACTCTTAAGAAGCGTTTCACAAAGAAAAAGCAGCAGGAGAAGAAAAAAGAGGAAGAAGAGTAAAATAACCATTCGGAAACCACCTTGAACTGCTGGAAGAAATCAAGTCTAAGAGACCACAAGCAGTTGGGAAGCATGAAATAAAAATCATTTTCCAGAACAATAGGGGATGCACGTTCCCTACCTATACGGTCCACTAAAGTAGACACTAGTTATATACATGGCTATTTAAATTGAAATTCATCAAAATAAAACAACCAGTTTCTCCACTGTACCAGTCACATTTCTGGTCCTCACAGCAGTATGCGACTGTGGCAATGTCACTGCATGAGGTGGACACAGAAGGCTTTCAGTCTTAAAAGCTCCACTGGATGGCACATGTGTGTGCATCCTGCCAGCGCATGATTGAAGAAACATGAGCAAAGACCAACCATATTGTACATGGATCCTGCTTGGGAACTGATTTTGTAAGTACAATATACCCCCCTTCTTTCCTGAGTAACAGACTTAGAAGTTTTTGTTTTGCTTTTTTGAGATAGCATCTCACCATGCAGCTCAGGTGTCCTTGAGCTCACTATGTAGCCCAGGCTGGTTTCGAACTCACAACAGATCCTCCTGCCTCAGCCTCCTGAGTGCTAAGATTACCAGCATGCGCCACCATGCCTGGCTCCTTTTAAGAGTCTTAACACAGCTCCCACTCATACTCTGTGGGTGATCTGAGCACTGCATACAGACTTACAGTTTGGTCTCGTCGGCCTCTTTCTGCATGATTTCAAGGATCATGCGGCAGGCTTCAGATGTCCCCTCTGGTGTGGCGTGGATTGTGACAGGCTTCTCTGCAGCCCCAGAGTTCTCCTTTCTGTGGATGTCTACCCTGGAGGAAAGAATCAGGAGGCACAAGCACATCATCATCTGGAGCAGACCCTAGTCCCACTCCCATTCACACAGCTCCCATACAACAAGGACTCAGGCAAGAAGGCACCATCAGCCCACGTGTGGCTGATGCTGTCCCCAAGGAGGAGGCAAGCAGTGCCAAGCCGTGGGCCTCTGCAGCTCCTCTTCAAAGAGGACCATTCTTACAGGAGCGCCACGTGACAAAGGCTGCACGCCAGCCTGGTAAGGCAGCCAGTTTGAAAAATGAAGTATTTTGTGTAGTCTTTCTGATGACCTCAGAAATGAAAAGTAAAGTGGGAAGGGTGACACCGCACCCTGGCACAATGCCAGCTCTGACCTGACTGCAGCTTGTGAAAGCCATATGCTACGCCAAACCCAAGCGGGCTCTGTAGACTCGAGTGGGGCAGAGCACAGAGGCGAGCCCGGACTCTGCCTAAGGTTTTGGTTTCCTGTTCATGAGCAGCCTGCCTTCTTGGAGGCTCTTAACACGAAAGGCTCAAAAGCAAGACTATGGTCAGCCAAGAAGCTATTGCCCTACGTGTTTTTGTTAATGTCCAAAATCACATAACAGAGCCAGGCACAGTGGCACACACCTGTATCCCAGCACTGGGGAGGCTGAGGCAGAAAGATCGTTGTGAGTCCAAGACCAGCCTGGGCTACATAGTGAGTCCAAGGCCAGCCTGAGCTGCATAGCAAGACCCTATCTCAAAGACAAAACAAAAACAAACACCAAACAAGTCATGTAATTGATCATAGCCCTTTTTACTCTGGCAGTTAGAAAGCCCAGAGCCAGTTCTTCAGCCTACTTCTTAAAAGGGGTATATACTTTAGAATTAATCTCACGCTGGGGAGATAGCTCAGTGGGTTAAGCATCTGCCTAGCAAGCACAAGGTCCTGAGCTCAATCCCCAGTACAAAAAAAAAAAGAATCTCACATTGATTAAACTTGTTCCATTTTTAAGTCATCCTAAGCAATTTTTGGAAAAAGAGATGCAAATAAAACTAATTTTTCCTGTGAAATGAACTTGGTAAGAAAGAGCTGCTTTTTTAAAATACAAGGAAAAGACAGTAACTCGACTATTTCATCATTTCTCTCCTAAGATCGTACACTCAGAACCCTACTGACAGTAGTAAACGGAGGAAATACAGACACTTGGCAGAAGACAGCGTTCCCTTTAGGAGGCAAGGTGCTCCGCAGGTGACCTGGCAGAAAGCGCGGGCACAGGCGAGGGGCTGCTCATGCTGGTAACCAGCTCTAGAGTCGCGGCGCTTGCGCAGCAGAGACGCTAGCGTAGCTGCGCCTTCGATCCACCTCATTATATTCATTCTCGCGATAATCCTGGCGAAGCCCAGTAATCTTTTTACAGAAGCAACTGATGCACAAAAAGGTGAACTCTTCCCCAAGATCACACAGCCGGGAGGTGGTAAACCTGAACGTGACACACCGCTTTCAAGGCCTGTACTGTGGCTTTATGCACACACTAAAGCCACCTGTCCCCCAAGTCATTTCATCCACGGGCTCCTTCCACCAGTCCAGTTCCCAGGACGCAGAGGAAACTAACCCTAAAGCCAACCTGCTTTCTGGCCTGCTCCAGGCGGCAGCGACTCACCACTTCTAGGTGAGGGACCCAGGCGGTCTCAAAGAATGCTCACCCCAAGGGCTGTGCCTCAGGGCAGAAGGGCTAAGCTCAGCAACTTCTAGGGTCCCGCTGAGCCCCAGGCCGTGGCTGCTCTAGGACTAGATACACTTCCGGCCCACACTAGGGCACCGAATCAGCCTTGGCCATGAGGTCACCTGTGCCCTCCACAGGAGCCATTAGCTTTCCAGGGTGCTTCTGTTACACTGTTAGCATATAAGCTCATCATCCATGGCCCCAACTCGCTGTTAGTCTGTTAGTACTCCTAATGAAAGCCACTGTTCCATTCAGCACAGCCCCCATAGTGACCTGAGGGTACCTGAGCCCCACCGGCACAGGGGACCCCTCAGAAAAAGCAAAGGAAGCCCCGGAGGCACGTACCGGGACTGGGTCTGCTTAGTGATGTTCTTTATGGTCAAGCCCTCCTTTCCGATGATGGCACCAACAAACTGGGTGGGGACCAGGATCCGCAGCGGGAAATCAATCTGTCTGGCCTGAGAAGAGCCCCCGTGGCCTTGCTCCCTGGAGGAGTGGTCCCCACGCTGGGCTCCCTGAGGGGGCGAAGGGGAGCTCACCTCTTCATCTGGGATGTAGGAAATCTTGAAGGAGTAGTTCTCAAACTGATGCCCACTTAGCTTCTCCATGGCTCTGAAACGAGCAGGGGTGGGAGAGCTTGGTCAGAGCGGAGCGCCGCAAAGGCTCTGAGGACAGGCTCGTTCTCTATGTGGCTGCACCACCAGGTACCAAGGATCAGCACTGAATAAGACAGGCGCCATCTTTGCTCCTCAGAGCTTGCAGTTGGCAGTTAGACATCAGCCACAACGCGTGGGCTTGGTCATGTTTCAACAAGAACTTCGCATTTGCTTTTTAAACAACCATCTAAAGCTGTTGCTCCCTCGCCAACAACTCTACACACTATAAAGTTATGACTCATTTTTCTAATTTTAATTCATGCCTACTATTCAAAATAGAAACAGATAAGCACAAATTTAAAAATCCAAACCATCCTAGATCTTTTCTACCTTTCCTAAATATAAATACGGACTAATATGGTATATAGTATATTTTAATTTTATTATTGTTATTTATTTATTTGCAGTACTGGAGATTGAACTCAGGACCCTGCACTTGCCAGGCAAGTGCTTATTCTACTGAGCTATTTCCCTGACCCCACTATAGTATATATATGTGTGTGTGTGTATAATTTTTTTTCTTTTCCCACCATAGTATATTTTTAACTTTAAAAAAAGCTACTACTCTATCTTGTCACCAGGATGACCTATCTTCGATGTAATTTTCAGTGGCTGCACACATTGGCTTGGTTTTGCAACCGATCTCCTACTGTCACATGTGTGGGCTGTGTCCAGCCCTTTCCAGTCACACAGAGTGTCTCTGTGGGCAACCCTGCAACTACAACCCACAGGCAGGACAGATTCCTAGGAGGACTACTGAGTCAGGGAATACTGAGTTCTGTCATTATTCGTAGGTGTTACCCAATGATGTTCTGTAGGATTTCAACATTTATTTTCCATAGGAGTTTTAAGGAAGCATTTGTGCCCCCAGTTCTCCACAGCAGAGCACTGTAATTTAAAACCTGTTACCACCACAGGAGGGTACAACTGATAACCCAAGCAACAGAATAGCACAGGCAGAAGTGTACGACAGGCAGGACAAGGTCTGTAGTGGTGTTGGCATATACATGCGCAGGCAAAAGTTCAGACAGCCAACGATTATTTCTTTTCTCAATGAAAAATTAACTTTTTGAAACATGTTGACATTGGAATAAGGTGTGTCTTTATGCATGCTGAAAACCTGCACAAGAAGGACAACGACAGCTCTGGGAAGAACATACAACCAGGGTTATGACACCTCCACAGCATGACCCCTTGTGGCTGTGGTCCATTAAGGACAACCTGACGGGCACTTCAAGGACCTCCCACAGAAAGGAGTCCCACAGCTATCAACAGTTAAGCTGAAAATCAGACACCAGTAAAACAGGGCAGTAATGAACCTGGATTGGGAAGAGAATGGGGACAGAAGGAAAGAACTGCAGCTCTGTCCTACTCCGAGACAGTTCACCCTACTGCTGCCCCTGAGGTGGACCCTTATCTCAGTGTTGCACATAGGAAAAATGTTTCAGCCTCTATCCAACAAGTGTGGACAGAACAAGGCTTGTGCACCTCCCCAAGGTGCACAGAGGAACCTCCAGGTGAAAAGGTCTCCAAGTAGCTGCCGAAGCAGAGTCTAGAAGACGAGGAATCACGGAACCGGTGGTGCTAAGACATGGCCTCCGCCTTGGTCTGAAGCCCGCCAAAGCTCAACGTTCTTCAAGAATATCTTTTGATCAGCAAACATTCTGACGTGGGAGCGCTGACGCTCCACTGACGTGGCGAGGGCTGCAGCAGCGTCCCAGATCTACACCAGTACACCTGAAGCCCCTTGGGTGCTACATAGCTCCTTGGATATGCTCACGGGGGCCACGATCCGCCTCTGTGGGTCTTTCGAGAAAGAGCTTATAAGCACAGGACTCTGGGACACCTAAACAAAACCCAAGTAAACTTGAAATGAGCTCAAACCCACTTACATCTTTGCCTCTTCTCTTGTTGTGTACGTGACATTGACGACGGCAGCTTCTGTGTCCGTGTTGACTAGGAAACAAGCAAAAGCTGTGTTAAGGAAAGCTGTCAGCCTGTGGCTCAGCATAGACACATTGATGTTAAGAGACACGCACAAAATGCCTCACCATCAAATTCTGTAGTTAACTGAGTTTCTGCACCTATTCCTGCCATTTGCAGTAATTTGTGATCAACTGTATATAACACATTGTAACCAACCACACATATAACACAGAGTGACACTTTTTACTGTTTTATGAAGACTCTTGCATGAATATTTATGTACGTCTACTTTCTCGGTCATTTCATTTTTAATTCTACATTGAGCTGTAGGGAACAAATGGGCCATGATTGGCCTAACCATGCCTGCAGTGGCAAATCTGTTGTTCCAGTATTTGCTATTCCATTACTGCTAAAAATCACCTGTTACAAAACCTCATTTGATCTTGTATTCTTCTGAATTACTTCTTTCGATTAAAATCACAAAAGAAAAAGTGGATTATAGTAATATGAGCCAAGCCTGATTGATATCCCAAAAAGCAGGAAACAAAAAACAGAGCCCAGGGAAGGCTGCTGTCTGTTGTAGGTCCCGGAAAGCTGGGATTTACAACTGCAGAGGGCAGCTTCTCTTGCTGGCGCCCTGTTTGTTGACTTTCTGCTTGGGATTTTAATGGTTGTCTCCTCCCCTGCTCATTTTTTATGTTAGCATCTGTGTGAACCTAGTGTCAGGTAAATAGTAGAAGACATAGTGATTTGTAATCTGTAAAGTAGTTTCACACATTCCGTAGCCTGCTTCTAGCCCTCAATAAAAGCGAGCTGTTTCTGCAGTTCTGGGCTCATTTTGAGAGAGACAAATCTCGGTGAGTCTTCTGAAGCATGTTCATCAGGTCTTCTTGTCATTTCTTTTGGCACCAACTCATAACATACAACAGTGGATAGAAGATGATTTTTAATGCATGTCTCAAGGCTTTCTCTAGGTACCTGGATAAACCCATAGGTATATATTGGAGGACTGGAGACTGAACCCAGAGCCTTTTCACAGAGCTCTTAATGTTGAAATAGGGTCTCACTAAGACACTAACATGTCCAGGTTGGGCTTGAACTTGAGATCCTCCTGTTTCAAGCTCTCAGAGGGCTGGGATTGCAGGTGTGTGCCACCTTTTGGCTTGGAGCAATTTATTTTTAAGTTTTTTATTTTGTGTTGGGTACAGGGTCTCACTATGCAGCTTGGACTCATAGTGATCCTCCTATTTTCAGCCTCCCATGTCCTGGGATTACAGGCATGCATCACCACCCATTCTCGGTTGCCAGCTCAGCGTGCCTGGGGGTTGGGGTGGGGTTGTATACCATGTGGTCCCAGGGATTAAGCCCGAGTCTCTGTGCTTGCCTAAGCAGGCGCTTAGTCTGCTCAGCTATCTCACCAGCCCTGGTTTGGAGCAATTTCTTGTACTGCTACTAACACATGGATTTAAATTTCGTGATTTTCTCTATTTAAAAGTAAATGGATGTAGATGGTTCAGCGGCTTAAAGCGCTTGCTTAGGCAACCCATGGTTCAATCCCTGGCACCACATGCTGTGCCAGCCCCACCCCCAGAGCAGGCTGGGCTGGCCATAAAAAAAAAAGTAAATGGATGCATAACTATATCTGTTAATCTGAGCAACAGATTTGACGATAAAAATAATACCACTGTTTATTAGCTATTCCTGTTTTGAAAATCTATAACATATGTATTATATGTTACTTTTTCTATTTATTTTTGCTCTTCAAAGTAAAATAAAATGAAAGAAAAAAAGTAAAGACAAGGAAATAGAATTCTTGAAAGCAAGCACTCATGCTTATCTGTCCACTCTCGCATAGCTATTTCTGTTAATCTGACAACAGATCTGATGAAAAAAATATAACCATTGCTAATTAGCTATTCTTGCTTTCAAAATCTATAACGTATGTACTCCTACATGTTGTCCTACTTCTGCATTTGTTTCTACTGTTTTTACCTCTTCAAAATAAAAGAAACAAAAATAAAATATAAATAAGAAAATGTTCCAATTTTACACACTGAAATTGTTAACTGTCATAAAATTGTTTATATTTATAGCATACATTATGTCTTAATAAATATGTACATCGTGGAATGACTGGAGCTACTCCTATGCATTGCCCCATGTGACTTTTTGCAGTGAGAGCACTCAGCTGTTCTCGGGGACGTGCTATACCTGTAGTCAACTCGATGTACTTTTTCAGACTTACTCCTTCTGTCCAACAAATTTTATATCCCCTACGGCGCGGTGCACCGCACCTTCCAAGCCCTCCAACCCCAGCCTTTGGTAATCATCATTTTATGAAAGTGCTTCATGTCTTCACTGGTTGAGAAGGTTGAGTGCCATTTTTATTTCCTTTTGACTGAACTACCCGTTTGTGAGGTAAATATAATTAGCTGCATGCAGGAAACGGACAATTCCAAATAACCTAACTGAAAGAGAAACAAGTGAACTTTAAAATTAGCCAATGACGAGTCACTCTTGTGAGCTGGTCTGCTTAACTGTTAGCCTTTTTCTACAATTAGAAATTTAAAAACTTTCCACCCAGTGTGAGTTACCTGGGAGGCCTATTGAGGATGATGCTAAGTTTGAGGCCACCCGGGGAAACTTAGCAGGCGCTTGACTTAAAATAGACTTAAAAGGCCTGGGATTAGCTGAGAGTTTTCTGAACTCAATCTTCAGCCTCCCCACAGCAAATGAATAAATACATGAATAATTCTCCAGATAGTTTTCTCTCTTCAAATCAGTAAATTTAAACTAAAAATATTTGTTCCCCAAACAGACATGACTACATCAGATCTTCCCTTCAAACAAGCTGCTGGGCCCGAGGTCAGTGGCAGGGAACTTGACTAGCGTGCTCAGTGGCCTAGGTACAATCCCCAGCACTGCAAGAAGACAGACTAAGCTACTGGGAGAGTTGGAGTAAACAACAGTTAAGTTAAAGATCACTCAAGAAAAAAAATTTTCAGGGGGGATGAGTACTGGGATTCGAACTCTGGACCTTGTGCTCACCAGGCAGGCATTGAGCCACTGAGCTGTGTCCCTGACCCAACTCAAGGAAATGATAATAAAGCTGCTTTCAAATAATCTGGACACCTTAAAACAGGGATTCTTAACCTTGGATGGAGGTTTGTGCTTCAGGATTCTATAAATGCTTCTCCCTCCCCCACATTTGAACTGGTATAAATGCAAATATTCTTTGATTATTATATAGTATATATTATTTATATGTTATATATTACTTATAATTAACGTTTATAATTTCCTCATGTTTCTCAAAGGGATCTGAGACCCTAAAAAAGTTAAAGTCCTTCAGCATAAAAATACTGTTAGTCCACTAATATCAAGAAGCTTCAGCCTCTAAGGGGATCCTGAGTTCAATCCCCAGTACCACAAAAATAAATAAAATAAATCCTTTGCTATCTAAGGGGATGAAAGAGGACACAATCCTCAGGGAAAACACTGCCTAGAGACCTGCAAGTCACACACGCTAAGCCCAGCTGAGCCCTCAGTCGGAGATTTCCTTCTGCTAATTCACACGTAGCCAGCGAAGTTCTCATGGTGCAGAATGGGATGTATGTCCCCAGCCACCCTCGCTCAGTGAAGAATCACAAATGCTACAGGTGTTTTCCTTGTGTGCTTTGAGGGTCTCAGAGGCCTCGAAGCCCAGGGGGCCAGCCCGAGCCTCCCGAGTGAAGCCAGCTGCTCGGGCTCTGGGATGCTCTGGCTGTGTTCTCAGCTCTTGGTCATGGTCTCTGCTCCTCACAGATGCCCGTCTTCGGGAAATTGGGCAGCTCCGTGGCTCTAGAATAAGCTGAGCTCCGCTCAACTAGCTTACTCGGCCGGGTGTGAAAACTGGATGGTTTCCTGACACTACTGACCACATTTCCCTGCCGCATCAGGAATGATCCACTAACAAGATGAAACAATAGCTTCCCCTTCTCTTTTGCGCCGTGAGGCCACGGGAGGACAGGCACAAGCGCCCCGGACGGTGAACGGCCCTTGCTTGTACACCACTCTTCAGCGTTTGTAACGTGGCCTTAGCTGGTGAGCTGGAGGTTCAGTCTGTCAGGCCGCCTTGCCTCTGATCACTGCATATCTTTTTCCACAGGGAGAGGAGTAAGAATTAATAAGACGCCTCTTTTCTGAGCTTCTGTACTTGACCTATGACACGGGCAGGCAGCAGCATGAAACTGAGTAATAATATTTTTAATGTGTATGGCATGAAAAACATCTAAATAATTACCGCTTTGAAACTGTATTAATTATACTAGTAGATGGAACAAATTGTACGAGAAAATGGGTCTTTCATAATCTTTTCCTTAGTGAACCTTCACAGTCAGTCTCTTGAGATTACGCAGGACTCCACTGTCTGTAAGTCCTTCCTACAGGTTCTCTTTGGGCAATGCTATACAATGGGACATAGGAAGGAAGGGACCATTTGCCCCATTTTACACATGTGGAAAATAAGTCAGGGAGGGTGCACAATTTTTCCGGGGACTCCTAGTTACCAAATCTTCATTCTGCTTTCTAGGTAAGTGTTATGGTTTATGTCTAGTTGTCCCCCCAAGGCCTCATGCAATCGTGGGGCGGGGACTTCTAGAGTTTGAGACTTGAGTCATGATCCACTGGGATTATGTGTCTTAGTACTGATGGGACTATGGGTCTGAGTATTGCTGGGATTACTTGACTCTTGATCCACTGGGATTATGTGTTTTAGGACTGATGGGGTTATCAGTCTGAGTATGGCTGGGATCATTGGTGTGGCGTAAGGTGAATAGGCTAAGGCAGAGAGCCTGAATGTAATATAAAGAGAAACAGATAGTGGCTGCTCTCTGCGCCCTGGTTGGTCGGTTGCCTCTGTCGCGATTGTTGCTGTTCCACCGCCATGAACTGAATGCTCTCTGCCCTGTTCCACTCAGCCTTGGGCCAGCCAAATATGGACTGAAACCTCCAGCAACTGTGAGCTAAATAAACTTTTCCTTTCTTCATTTTGAGTGTTAGGTATTTGTCCCAGCAATGAGCAAAAAGTAACTAAGACAGTAAGGTAAAAATAATCTCTGTCATTGTGATGGTGTGTGTCTAGGTGTCCCCCCAACGCCTCATGAAGTCTTAGATGGGGCTGTTTTGGGGTGGCCCAGTCTAGAGTGTGTGACTGATTCATAGTACAATGCTCGAATAAAAGAAGCTGGGATAAAGGTGGGCGACCACCAGATCCATCCACTGACTGGGCCAGCACTGAGCTAATCTTGGTGGACTGGATGAAGGACAGAGAGAGGCTTGTCTCTGTCTCTTGCCTTTACTGTCCTCTGTCGCCATGAATGGTTGCCCCCTGCCATGTGTGACCATTCTGCCGTGGAATCAGCCTATTACAGACAGACCTCTACCAAATTTGAGTTAAATCAACCTTTCTCCCTTAATTTTGGGGGGGTTCAGTATTTTGTCTCAGCAATGAGAGAAGAGTGATGCAGACAATCATGCTACTGCCTTTCACATCAGGTGTCTACTCCTGCAGATCTCCTCTTCTGGTAGCTCCCCTACGGTAGCGCCCCTACCTTTTAAAAGTGCTGTTTCATGCTTTGGGAGTTAATAACAAGAGAAACCCAAAGAACAATAAGCATTTCCTGGGCCTCTGTAGCGCTGTTCCACAGAACAGTTTTCAGATGTCAGCGCACAGAGATACGCTCTATAGTGCTTGATACATGAGCTCTCCCCACAGTCTTGGGAGGTCTATGGCAACTCCTGGGAATCTGCTTTGTCCCAAGCACTTTGAGAAACTTCCAGTATAGGGTCCCACTCCCAGGAAAACTCTCAATCCAAGACATCAGGGATCTGTGTTTCTCGGCCAGGAAAAGGCAGACAGCAGCAGTGTGAACCCCTGGCTCCCAAGTGACACAAGCTCACCCCAGCCCGACAGTGCTGGCCGGCACACTTAGCTATTTCTGCTGCTGTTCCCTGCACACTTAGCTATAGGGACACACACGGATATAGATAAGATGTCTCACGCACACGGGAATACAGGCATGCACTCTAGAAGCATATTTCAAAGAAATACGAAATCCACTGTTTTTTCTTAGTGTGGATGCCAGACCATTAAGAATAATTCCACAAGCCAATTTCCTCGCTTAGTACCTTGCTCCACGTTCTCCACTGTCCCGTACTGTGCCAAAAGTCCATCCAATACCTGTGAAAGGAAGCGTCAGTGTCAGAAGAGGAAGAAAAGATCCTAGTCATAAAAATGAACAGTGCCATCCTCCAGCAAATCAATTAAAACAAAACAAGGACAAGTTTAGGAACAAAAATTTAATAAAGATGATAGCTCAGGACTGGGGAGACAGCTCGGCAAACACAAAGTCCCAAGATCGATTCCCGGTAATATGTGCAGTGACAGCTCCGCACCAGCCCTGGAACCAGGCGTGGTGGCGCATGCCTGAATCCAGCACTGGGGAGGCTGAGACAGGAGGATCACTACAAATCTGAGCTGTGTAGTGAGACCCTGATTCTAAAAATAAAAATATAAAAAATGATACTCCATGTCCTCTGTGACAGAACTGAACATGTGTGCAGTACTTCTGTTG
>PVKN010008634.1:0-24848 GCA_004027915.1 Capromys pilorides | reverse complement strand
GAGACATTAACTTCAGTGTATGAGTGATGTCTGCAGTTGCTGAAATCGGTTCACATCCAGTCCAACAGCACCCACATAGCCACTCCCCCTTCCGTAGCCCAATTCTTTACAAATCTTTATCCTCAGTTATGTCTGTACCTCCATGATAAGCAGGAGTACCTCTCGAAGCCCAATGATTAAGCTTTATGAATGGAAAAAACGTATCATTATCAACTCTGTGATTTATCCTTCTAGGGCATTCCTATAAATGCCTTCTGTGTAGGAAGGGACAAGATGTCATCAGTGTGAGCTGCTCCGAGACCACCAAGTGGAGACATCATGCTTTTCCTCATCTTTTAAAAAATGCTTTAAAGAAGTAAAACACTGCTAAAACCTGCAAAGTCAGCTTAAACATTTGGATGCCACCATTTTGATTTATTCAGACATTTATTGAGCATCAGCTGTATGCAGATACCATGGGGTGGGGGAATGCATGTCTCATCCTTACAGTAAAGGAAGCTGGAGAGGGAAATTAGGCCGACTGCAAGTCTAAGGGATCACATGTGGGGCACGGCTACGTGCTGAATGACAAGCGAACAAAGGGTTAGGCGCGCTCTAGAGAAGGCGGTGCCGAGCTGAACACCAAGGATAGTGAACACCCAGGCAAGCAGACGAAGGGAGATGGAACGGAGCCTCACTGCTAACAGCCTGGGCAAGGCCATCATTCAAAACCTCGAGCTGGAGCCAGGCGTGGTGGCGCACGCCTGTAGTCGTAGCACTTGGGAGGCTGAGGCAGAGGATCAGTGCGAGTTCAAGACCAGCCTGGGCTACAAAAGTGAGCTCAAGGCCAGCCTGAACTGCATAGCGAGACCCTGTCTCAAAAAGACAAAACAAACACCTCGAGCTCAACTCCTCCCTCTATTACTAAACAGGAGTAACTATTTCACTGAGGTGAAAAAGGAATAAATGCTACAAAGCATTTATAACCCCTCACATTGTCTCCATTTTTGTCAGACTTTCCCAAAAGACTTGGAAACTTTGGACCTCGTCTCTAACCAGAAGGCAGGCAGAGCTTACAATAGGGTAGAAATAAGGCCATGATGAATTTTCCTCAGGGCCAGTGCCAAAGCGGATAAAATGCAGATGTGAGCGAGGAAGCGGAGGGACCAGCCCACTGGTCAAGCAGGCTGCAGGAAGCCTTTGCTCTGCCGGGAGGCCAGGCAGTGAGGAAGCGCTCAACTCTAACGAGAAGATTCTGGGCTCCCTGGGGTCTCTTTGCTCTCTCCCCGCAGCAGGAACAGCTTCTCCGGCTGAGAAGATCACCGCTGTGCTGCAGTCCAAGGAAACCTGATGCTCCTGCTAGTGACCGAACTTGTTTACAGTGTATAGGTGTTGGACTTCTGGAAATAAAAAGGAACAGCCAAGAAAGCATTTGGAATTCTTCTGGCAGGAGAATTCAGAGAGGAAGAAACCCCCAAAAAACCCGAGGTGTAAGGACCTCGAGGGTATGCTAAGAAACCATGGAGGAAAAAAAAAAAAAAAAAAAAGGAGAGTCCTCAGACTCTGATGGTGCGCTCTTCGACCAAGGTGAGCCTACCAATAAACATAGATGGAGACACAGGGGCTCTTTTTTTTTTAATTTTTTTTTTTATTGATATAGGGTCTCAATACACAGCTTGGATTCATAGTGATCCTCCTGTCTCAGCCTCCCCAGCATTGGAATCACAGGTGTGTACCACTATGTCCAGGGGTCAGCATACTGTGCCCAGGGTTTCAGGGCTGGCACAGCCCATGGTACTGGGGATTGCACTGTGGTCCTTGTGCTTGCCAGGCAGGTGCTTGGACCACTAAGCTATTTCCCCAGCCCACAGTGGCATTTATTTATTTATTTATTTATTTGAGACTGGGGTTCGAACTCATGACCTTGCACTTGGTAGGCAGTCACTTGTGCCACGGCGCTATCTCCCTGGACCCAATTTATTTATTTTTTAATTTACTTTTTTTTTTTTGGTGGTACTGGGCACTGAGCTCAGGACCTCGTGCTTGCCAGGCCAGCACTTATTCTACTGAACTATCTCCCCAGCCCCCACAGTGGCTTTTATATAGGTCAACAGGTACAAGGACAATACTTGCTAGCTGCTTATCCCACAACTGGATGAGCCTTAACCGACTGCAACATCTGAGAGATGTGTTTGTTTATGTAAGTGCACTGAACTTTTTACTTAACTGAAAAACCCTTAATCCTTTCTGTTGCATTGCTGGAAACATGCCAGGAATGCAGCAGTTCACCTTGCTGTGCATTAAGGGGAATACGATAACCTCACAGCTTACTTAATACTTAGGAATTGACTGAAGATATACCACGTGTCAGAGACCCAGCTAGGCAGGTCTTGGGGGAAAACAAGGGGTGTGGTCCTGAGCTTCCTGGAACTCACGGGGTCAAGCAGGTAATGGGAGAAACTCAGCCCCAAGAAGAACTGCCACTGCTGGTGCTGGTCACCATACTGAGTGACTCATGAAAGGTACCCACTGGTCTGAAGTGCTCACGTCTTCCTTTGATTCTCGGCCACAGTAGCAGTGGAATAGGGCAGCAGTTTATAAGAGGATGTGGGTCAGATGTTAGTGTTCTGCTTCCATTCAGATGCCCCCTTCCACTAAAATCAGTGCTGGGTTATCCAGAGGCCCAAACCAAACCCATCATGCCTGCATCTTCGCACACAAACGCTCTGATACACACATGCAACCCAAGTTCATTCTGCCCAGGAAGGCATGCTTTGGTTTTCCTGTGAGTCACTTCTGGATAAAAAAATACTGAATGCTGAAAAAATTTCTAGTGGAAGATTCTCCTTAATATGACCCCATTTTTCCCTCTTCTAGTTGGAACCTCAGCAGTGAGTTGAAATGCACTCATGTGCAGAGGTATAATGGATGTTTCAGAAGGGGTTTATTTCAACTGGGAAGACGTCTCAATGCTTCCTCATCCACACCCCAACATTTCACTCTCCCAGAGACCCCAGTCTTCCCTGAAGAGATCGACAGTTCTGGAAGATGGTTGCGCGCCCGCTGCTCAGCGCCTGCTTCTGGGAGTGGTCCCTGGTCTTGGCCACTTCAGCCTGGGCTCTCGTCCGGTCTGATCCTATGGCTTCATTAGTTAAGCTTAGGCGTCCCTTCCCTGGGGCAAGTGGAGAAGCAGACCTGCAAGTCGGAGCTTCTGTGGTGGAGCACCACAGCGGAAAAGGAGGGAAAGCCAGCTTCTGCCTGGCGCCATCCCCTGCTGGCTGCGCTTCTGTCTGATCAGCTGAACCTCAAGGTCCCTGCAGCCTCCTCTACAAAACGCAGGTGGCCTGGCCAGCTTGACCCGCCTCCTCGCCCCTTGTCAGACATAAAATGAGATGACATATGTGAAAGGGGTCACGTTTAAACACTATAAAAGGATGCTCAAATGGACTGGCTAGGGGGAGGCTATTTTCACAGACTTGCCTTTATTCCAAGCGTTCATAGCCCATCTCCCCACCCCTGAACTCTTTGGACCCCTAAGACAGGCAACCCAAAGGGTGATGGATGTGATGTTCTTTCAAGCTGTCGAGACAATCAAACCCTGAACGGTGAGTGGAACACACAGACTGCCAAGGACTCTGCAGAGCAGCGAAGGACGCGCCCTCCTCCTCCTCTCCGCCCAGGGAAGCACGCATGCTTACCTTCTTGCCTTCGCCATATATAAGGGGGAACTTCAAGTCATCATCCTCAATGGTTTTGTAAGCCCTGTAGGGGGGACAAACAACATTTTTTAAAAGGCTTGCACTCAGTGACCCTCTGCGCTGACAAAGGCGGCTAGGCACTTCATGTTCCCATTCACTCACCACACTACCTGTCCTTATATATTACACAGCTATCCTCCCTGTAGAACTGATTGTGTGTGTATGTGTGTGTGTGTATTTTAGCAAACACCAACTCTTTGTATACTTGAAGAGAGAGAAAAATCAACTGACATATCCACACTCAGTGATAAGGGGATATGGGCTTCCTTATGGTCTGTGTAACAATGAGGTGACCTAACAACAGCGACTTGGTCCTCAAGTCAGCCTGCAGTGTGACAGGCAGCAGAAGCCCAGGCGGGTGGAGTGTGAACCTGCTCCAAGAGCCAGTTCTCACCCTCGGGGTTGTTCATGCTGAGACATCCTTGTTCTGAGGTGGCCGGGAGAAGGTAGTGAGAGCCCGTTTGACCTCCGGATGACATTCAAGGTTGGCACAACTGTGTCTGTTTCCCAATAGCTTTAAGATGGCCATTCAGCACACAGGAAGAAAATCCAGTTATGCTTCAAAGGTTTACTTGAGACATGGTTATTAAGATGCCACCACCAGCAAATGAAGCCCACACCCTGCAATTTTGCTCATAAGCAAGTTAAAAACAAACAGGAAAACAAGCATGTATTGGGCTCAATTATTAGCTCTATTATCCTAGGCAAGTAGCTTTGCCTTTTTCATTTTCAGTTTCCTCATCCATAAAATGAAGATTATACACAGGATGGAAACAGCTTACTACAGAGTCTGTACTTATTAAGACCCCAATTAGCAGCAGCTATTTCTAGGAGTTATTAGATAATGAGTACTTGGCAGGAGAGTTCCTTTCTGCAAAATGGGGCTATGAGTACTTATTTATTACTTCACAACAGATGCTCTCTCAGGACCTTGGGGTTCTCTTTAATCAAATGGAGATGACAAAGTACAAGATGGGCGAAACTGGAGCATTAGAAGTTGATCCTTTTCTGCAATCAAGTCTCCTCAGTGTGCGGCACAGCTATTTTATGACACCGCATCTCAGTCCTATAGGCACTTAGGCAACTTGAGAGTGGACTGGGAGTCAAAATGTATGGAAGCTTCTGCCACAGGAAACAATGCGACCTGATTTAAAAAGTGTGAGTCCCCAAGTGTAAAGCAAGGCTGTCTGTACTGTCCAGCAAGGTATGTGGCTTTCTCGTTCCTTCTCAGAGGGCAGAGAATCAGTAAGGTTTTGGCATCCAGTGTACCTGCGTTCAAGTTCAGTGCTGGCCAATTGCATTCAGGACCTCAGGATGCTCATTAATCAAAAGAGGCCAGGGCCAGCCAAATAACTCAGTGGATTAAAGTGGCACAGGGGCCGGGAATTCGATCCCCTGGCTTGCCATGCTGCCCTGTCCCTGGGGTGCACTGAGACAGCAATTGAGACTGGGTATGGTGGCACACACCTATAATCCCAGCTCTCGGGAGGCTGTGAACAGGTGGATCACTAGGAGTGCGATCTATAGTGAGACCCTGAACACCCTGTAGACCCTTCCCTAAAATACCAAAAGAGGCCAAACCTGGTACTCACTTCTGGGGTTTCCAGTAAGTTCTATGCACAGGACCATGCTATGAGCTCAGTAAAGGCTAGTTGTTGCTGCTATGTCAGTGAAGGCTATCTAAGGATTGAATTTTTAAAAACGAATTGTATCATTTTCTTCCTTCTAATCAAGCTAACACAAAGTAGTCACTCGGATGTTGTCTTAGTTATTTTTCCTCTTGTTGCTGGGACAAACACCCAACACTCAAAATGAAGAGGGAAAGGTTTATTTAGCTCACAGTTACTGGAGGTTTTAGTCCATACTCAGCTGGCTCCAATGCAGAGTGGCACATGGCAGAGAATAACCTTTCATGGTGGTGGCAAAGAGCAAGAGCAAAGGGAAGAGTAGCAGCAGCTCAAGCAACTAGCTTTTGTTCTTTAGTTACATTGAAATGCGAACTACCTGCCCCAGGGCAGGTGCAACAACCACACCCACAATAATCAATCACAACTCCAGAAGCTGCCCCTTGACTGCATGAGGCTTTGGGGGGACACCTAGACACAAACCATAACAGATGTTCTGTATACTTATGTGAGCTATTTAAAACACTGTGATCCACAAGCCACTTGGGGAATAAGGCTTTTATTAGGATCTATACCCAGCCTGGGGATTGACCAATTTTAGAGACCAGTTGGTTCTCAACCTTGGCTGTTGCTGCCTCTTCTGGAAGGGCTTTAAAATCTTCTTAGGACCAGACCCCATCTCAGAGCAACTGAAGCAGAATCCTGAGGGCATGAAATTCAGGCTCCAAATTTTAAAGCTTCCCAAGGTATTTGAGTGTAGCCAAGGTTGAGATGCCTGTAGCAGCCAAGCAAGCTAACATTCAAGATGTGCCAAGCAATAAGCCCCTCATCAGCCTGACCCCTAAGAGGATAGTGAAGGAAATGGCCCGAAAAAGAGCTTGAGATGGCCATGATGAGCAAGACTCACATAGAGGCCACACAGAGAGGGAGGAGTGGGAGAAGCCAGGCCTGGGAAGGGGAGGGTGCGTCAGGACCATATCCAGTGCAGGGCTGGCCTTGTGACTCAGCCCCAGGGCTCTGGGACTGGACAGGATGCAGGAGGCTGCTCTAGACCAAAGACAGGTCAGCACTTAGAGCTCACTAGAGATGGGTAAGAGCATTCTTAACTGGCTTGGAAAAGGCAGTGAGGAAACTGCTCTCGTACTTGGCCACTAGGTCATTGAATTCTCCTAGGGCAGTGACCTTGGGAAGCATAAAAATCCATGTTACCTGAAAAACAGACACTTGGAGTTGTCATACATGAGACCAAGACAAGTGCAGATTTTAATATACTTTGGCTTTCATTTCTTTATCTTTAGGAACAATGAACAATTCAAAACTCTAATGACAATCTCACAAAAGAATGGTTTCTTCTGTTCCTGCCAGTGCTGGTTTTCAATCATATAGGAATCCTCTTTTTCCCCCTAGCAACAACTGACAACGACAATAGCTACAGGTAAGAGAAAGCTCATCGTATAAAAGTAAGTGGACTTCCTCTCAGTTAGAGAATCTTAAGTAGTAAAACATAAATATTTGGGCTGGGCATATAGCTTAGTGAAAGGAAATCTGATTAGATTCTGTATAAATTAATGAGTTAAAGATAATTATAACACCGGGTATCGTGGTGCACGCCTGCAATCCCAGTGCTGGGGAGGATGAAAGGAGGATCACTAAGAGCCCGAGCTGTGTAGAGAGACCTTGTACTAAATATATTAAAAAAAAGATATTTGTAGCATGTCTGATTTACTGGGCATCATCCACGTACTGGACACTGAGTGTGGGACTTACTGTTCATGCCTGAAATCTCTTGGAAGACTGCGGTGTCTTTACTTACAGAGGAGGGAACTGGGTGCAGATTCATTTTTGTTCACAAGCTCTTTTTAGTTTTGTATTTTAGGGAAGGATCTAGAGGGTGTTCAGGGTCTCACTACTAGATTGGACTCAGAGTGATCCGCCTGTCTACAGCCTCCCAAGAGCTGGGATTACAGGAGCACGTCACCATGCCCAGCCTCAATTGCCATCTCAGCCCGCCCCAGGGGTTGGGGTGGGGCCGGCACTGCAGGCCCAGGGATTGAACCCCTGGCCCCTATGCCTGCTTGCAGGTGCTTTAATCTGCTGAGTTATTTGGCTGGCTCTTGTCAAGATCTTATACCAAGATAGTGTACTAAAACTGGACTCAGGCTTTCTCAGAAAACACACCAAAGAAATGTGCCACCAAGACTCAGCTGTGGAACAGCTCATGCAGCCAGAGAGTCTGAAATAAGAACACTACTGACACACACTGGATAGCAACGAAGAGGACGTTGGGCAAAGAAGGGGAATTTTCTGCCCAAATGGCAAAGAACAAAAGGTGGTCATGTGGGGGCAGGACTGGTGGCTGCTGTGCCACAGCATGGAAGAGGGGACAGGAGTCAGCACAAGCGACAGGGCCTGGTCTGAAACTGCTTCCTGGGCTCCGTCACCCCGCAGGATACAGCCTATGGCGTCCCATGGAGCGCAGACCTCCCTGGGGCTGCCCTCCTGCCTAAGGAGCCTCCCACTTGCAGGGCCCGACTACCAGTCTGTGTTCCGGTCCATGGCCCGGCTATCAGCCTGGCTTTAGGCGGGCAGCTTGCTCTTCCTTGGCGTTCATCCTTTTTGTGGGGGGGGGGGGGTGAGGATGAGCGAGAGTTCTGAAGTTTGAGAGCTTCAGGACACACAGGCATTTTGGATCTGAGATGAACAGAGAACTGAACCAGCTCCTTAGATTTTTGAAATCTTAATTTAAGAAAGAAAGAAAGAAAACCCCACCCCATGCCACATCACTCCCTCGTTTTACAATAATATAGCTGACCAGAGATTACATTCCAATAATTACTTGTTATAAGATAGCAAAACTGAAAGGCTTAGGAAAGATTTCTAGAACACTCTTAATCTGGGTCAATTTCTTTATGAATATTTATGAGGCCAATGGACAAAAGGATAAGATGAGGAAAAGATGCAAGGCTTAAAAAGAGTTGCTAAATTCTTGGTCTGCTCTAACTCAGAAGTATTATGTTCCTAAGTTTCTATCAAATTTCAAGTAATGTTTCCTTTGGAATGTTGGTGATCGAGCAGTTAAAAGAAAGAAGCTGCCATGTTCTGGGCACAGTGGGGGAAAGCAGCTCAGCCTCGGATGAGACTGCACAGCCACTAGGCCCCAGGCAGCCAGTGTGGGAGGCCCCGCAACAGCTCCGCGTCTTCCGCTGGGTGCAGGACTCTCCAGAGTGGACCGCAGTCGACTGTTGCGGCTCTTACTTACCTGATGCCAGCCCACGTACCTACACAGCAGCTCTGGGAAAGCTTTTTTAAACTGACCCAAACCTACTGTCACGTGTGGTCTGTCTTGTGGGAATAAACTCTGTCTCTTCTGCATGTGCGCTCTGCGAATGGGTGGAAGAGCTCAAACGTTCTTCTTCCCTAATCTTTCTGCTGTTTTGCATAGGACCTGGGGGACCATCTCCTACCATTCAAATCACCATTCATTTAACAAATATTATTTAACAAATATTTGTTAATCAAGCACCATATATTTTAACCTTAAAGAGAGCACTGAAAAGTGTTGTTCAAATAAAAATGAAATTGTTTTTTGATTTGGTCTTAGTTTTTAAAAAGAAATTCTGTTTGTGTGCTTGAGAGAGAACAAAATAAACAAAAAACAAACAAACAAAAAAACTCACCAAAAAACAAAACCAAACACAAAACCTCCCAATTAATAAGAAGGAAGACCTGGAGGTTTTTCATTTTGGGGCAGAGTAGTCATGGTTTATACTGACACAATGGATATTTATGTTACTGTGAACTGAGGATTCTGTTGCCTTTATACCTTTTAATCTTCTTAATTTCAGGTCACTGTCATGGGCACTAGGTTTTCAGCTGGACTCATGCAGGACACTTTCCTGGAATCCAGGTCTTCACTGTATTCTTTGGGTCTCTAGTGTGTGGGCAGATTTTCTGTGCTGTTTTGTACTTTACCGTTTGGATGGCTACTATAAAAGAATCCTATAAATTATGCATCCTGTATTAAATTGTTTGCCTTCCAAACCCTGAGTGCAACACTGTGTTACCTAAAAATGGATATGCCGATATCTCTTGGAGGAAAGCATAAAGTGCAATTTGAAAAATCATATTCAACAGTACAGTTCTGTCTCATGAACATGAAAACTCAGTTTCCTTTTTAATACAAATTATATTTGGTAAAAAGCTTAGTACAATCTTGCCCAGCAGAAAAGCATAGGCAAGAGGTTCAACAACAGATAGTGGACATTGAAATTAATGCTTAAAGTGGGTGGACTTAAGGCTTTAAAAAACCTAAAAAAAGCATGGATCGAGATGGAAACTGTTCTCATCAGGTTTGACTTTTAGGGCCCAGCTCGTAGGTTATCCAGGAAACAATTTAACTGAGCTGTTATCCACTCAGTGCTTTTCTAGCTTGTCCAAAAGGCTAAGAGAAGAAATGGTCAGGTTTCTTAGAAAATCAAAATATATCCATGCACACTGGGTCTCTGCTCAGCCAAACAGGAAACCCTTCTTTCCAAAAAGGAAATATTACTACCTGGTCCTGGCTCAGGGCATGCAAGATGGTGCCTCAGATCCCACCACCTCCAGTGGAGGCTGCTCCTTGAATCTCCTCTCACTGTTACAGAAGCAAGGGAGGGAGATGGGGAGAGGGAGAAGGGAGAGACTGTTCCCTGTACCCCCACGAGGAATGATCTCTCAGGGCCACGAATCAGACCCTCCATCTGCCCTTATACCCGAGCCTGGACCTTTGCCGGCCTTGTGACTTCTAGTTCCGATTACTTTTCTCCCGTCGTCACCAATTACACAGATTTTGATGCTGCTTGTGGAATACTGGCTCTGTAACTCTGAGCCACTTCCTGACGACCTCTTTTCCTCAACAGTACTCTGGCTGAGAGGCTTGTGCCCAGAAAGTCCTTCACCTTGGAGATTTGAATTCGGAATCATCTTCCCTGTAGTGCTCTCAGGCCTGCCCCCTCGGCTGGTTCTGCCAAGATAACTACTGTGTGGCCAGACTTGCTCCTAATCCAGCCTCTGCCTGTCCTGAAAACTGTCTTGGCAGTTTTCTTGCTGGGGGCCTAGAATTCCTCATCCCCTTGATTTTGTAGTAATATTGTATTTTGTCTACTAATATCATGCTAGATACTGTTCCCTGTGTGCTCAAAACCAATTTACAGTCGTAGATGGTCAGAGACCTGGTGCCATTGTCCCTTCCTACACAATCACTACTGGCTCCCGGGGCCCTGTGTGATAATTTGAGCAAGGGCCACAAGGCTGGCATGATGCCACTCACATGATGGCAGCAAGGGAGATGGCGAGAGGGCGAGATTGTTCCCTTTCCAACTGTACAGTTTGGAAGCAGTTCAGATTTGTCCTCAGAGCAACCTGAGTAATTACTTTAAAATGTCAGATCATGCCACTGCCCTACCCAAGCCCTCAGTGACTTCCTATCACACCATAAAGCCAAATAATTACACGCCCTTCTTTAAAATTGCTCATGTCTCCCAGCTCTCCGAGTCCACTTCCTGGTTTTCCTTTTCTCCACAGTATCTACGACCACCTAACTTGCCATGTTTCTTTTCTCTTCTGCTTCCCAATGTGCTCCGAGTTCTGTGAGGACAGAGGCCTTTGTTCCGAGAGCAGTGGCTTCCTGGTACAGGAGTGGCCAACACACTCCCGGGTGCCCAATAAACACTCGGTACTGGGGAACTCAGCCAAGGCTTTCTTCTGCCCCTGCATGCTTTCCTCTCCAGGCACCCTGACAGAGCAAGAGCGCAGCGCCCCTAGGTTTCTCCTCCTGCTCTCTCAGGCTGTGGGGCGCTTGGCTGCAGCTGCCACTCAGGCTCAGTCATCCCTTTCTCATCTCTGGCTTGCCCCACTCTAATGCAAATCAGAGCTCCATCCTGCCAACCATACCTGTGACTTTGGTTACTTCTTTATATTAAAATTTAACTTTATTTATTTATATTTAGCACAGCCTGCCCTGGGGGCTGGTGCAGCATGTGGTGCAGGGAATCGAACCACAATCCCTGCAGTTGCCTAAACTTGCCTGAGCAGGCGCTTTAGACTGCTGAGCTATCTCGCTGGTCCTACATTAAATTTAGATTCTCCCTTATTATCTATGTATTAATAGTTACATAGTGATAAAAATACAATTTACAATCCTCTTGCTAGTACTTTTTCCAGATAATACCTAAGCCCTACCTAAATGTTTAAAATGTCAGATCATGTCACTGTCAGTGGTCAAGTTTCATTTTATTTCTGGCACCAGGAATGGAACTTAGGGCCTTGTGATTGATGGGGAGATGCTCTCCTATTGAGCTACATGCAGAAACCATTTAAAAAAATCACAGTAATTCCACAGAATATTTGTTTCTCTGTATAAACTGGGTTTAAAGGCAAATTTCCCACGTAAGGAGCTCTTCCCAGGCTGGGATGGTGACACATAACTCTAGTTCTAGATCCCCAGAGGGCTTAGGCAGAAAGACCACTGGAGTGTAGGAGTTTGAGGTTAGTGTGGGCAACATATGAAATCTGAAGGAGGAGGAGGGGAGGAGGAAGAGGAGGAAGAGGAAGCCTGAAAAGATGAAGGAGAAACAATCTGACTTCTTGGTTCACAGGCTAGGAACCCAGAATTCACACTTTGGCGTCAAGCACACAGATCGCTTCCCATGGTCTCCCTTCTTCTCTAAGTCATGACCTTCTACTAGCAAGAGGAACAGAAAGATTACGTGTTTCTCTCAGCCTTAATTTCCTTAGCAGGACTTATAAGCCACTTAAAAATAATATGATGCCTTCTAGGGGAATAAAAGGACTCTCCCTTCAGGGACCGCATCATCTCGTGGAGCTCCAGTGACATGCACCAGTGAGTCACATTCTTCCACTAACCTCTCCACATAGCCTTGGCTGCAGCTCCTCTCTGGGGATCTTTCTTCCTGGATTTTTCTCTTTCCTCCTGGCAGAGTGTGCTGTGCTAGACGAAGGCTCACCAGCCTTCAAGGCAGAGGTTCTGAAGCTGCACTGCAGTCCTCCTGTGAATTAGCTGGTGAGCTGGGGACAGTCCCTCAGATCTCCCTCAATTTGCTTCTGCACCTGGACCCTTCCTCCTAGGATACTCACAAGGTTTAAGGAAGTGCACACATGCCTGGGAAAGTCCTCTGCGAAGGCTAAAGTGCCACTTCACCACAAGCTGCGGCCATGAACGCCACTGGAGCTTCATTTATTCTGCAGTGCAGATGTGAAGTTCAGACAACTGGTCCTGAAGCAGAAAACTCAGCACACGCCCATAGAAAACGGCTCCCCTAGCACCCTGATTTATGCCTTCTGTGCCTCAGCTAAGAATGAAGGAAAGCACACACGCAACTTTATTTGGAGAAGTCCACCACACTCTGAGGAGAAGCCTGAGCAACTCGGAAGGGTGCCTCAGAGCTATCAATGAAGAGGGCATATATGGGATTAGTGTAAAAAATAAGTCTCAAGAGGAGAATTTCTCCCTGTTCACTGGAAGCTCTGCACTCCCCCAGGAGGCAGGCAAAGCAAGGGTGGTACTCTATTTCTCAAGTGGCAACCAAGTCCCAGCAGGCACAGGGCTGGGACAGAGGCTGGTGGTCAGGAGCATTTTGGTCTTGGGTCCTCATTCCTGCCTCCCTGTAACAAAATCTCAACAGCAGCTCCGATCCCTAGAGAACCAGGAGGATACACCACCCAGGCCTGCCTGGCTGGAAGCAGATGTATTCCTGGAGCCTAAATGCCACTGGTGTCTTTCAAGAGCTTGGCATGACCCCAGTGAAGCCGTCCCGGAATCTGTGAAGCTCTCCCGGACTTGCCTACCCTGCACTTCCTCCTCAGACTTTCCTGGAAAAAGCAACAGTGGACTGGTAACCCTTTCCTTCCAGCCACCTGCATTTCCAAAGGAATGGAGCCCAGAGCCTGATCATGGCTCAGGACATAGAGGCTGTGTCCTGCTCCAGGAAGGGCCCAGCAGGCAGCCACTCTCCTCCAGCAGCCTATGTGGGCCCTGCACTGCCTTTAAGGTAACCTGAGTTTGTCAGTGGATGGAACATTTGTATGCTGGAAAGATGGGGCACAGTTGTCAGGGCCAGTGAGGCCAGGTGACATGCATGGGGTCAGGGTCAGTCACCAGGGAGAAGCAAGAGGAGCCAGAAACACCTCATATCCAGCAGGCCATTTGAGGATCTCAGATATCCTTCACAGTAATTTGGGTAAGGCCCAACTTCTCTCTCATAGGCATAAAGCATAGTGGGCTTTACTTATCTACAGATCTAAACTTGAGGAAACATAGGTGACTCACTGAGCTCCTGGATTTGTGGGCTGGTAGCTATTTTCAATAGTTCTCTCAATTATATGGTCCCCAAGAAAGTTCCTTAGCAGGATTGATTTGGGAGTCTTTGAAAAATGCTACTTTATTCTCTTCCTTTGGACTATCTTTTAAATTAGATGAAGCCTGTAGGCCCTAAGCTGTAAACAAGTTTATGCACTTCTGTTAACACAGTGCAATAGCTGGATCCAGGAACAAAGAGTAAGTCTGAGTTGTCAGTGTGACTGACACTTACTGAAGATGGCAGGCAGCAGTGTAGCTTATGTATACTTGGTTCCATGTGATGCGAGAGACAACATCTCCATTTCTTCTCCATGCACAGCGGGAAGCCTCCTGGCCTTCTCTCCAGGAGAACTCGCCATAATTAGGTTTAAGCTCTGATCTTCCCAGAAATCCCCTGAGTGGGAGGGCTGCTTCTCCCTTTCCAATCAGCATGCCTCCATCAGACCTCGCCTGGCATTCTGGGAGCAGAAGCCTCCCTAACTTTTTGCCTCAGTGACTCCCCTTCCCATCAGCCTATCGGTGACCAAAGGGGCAACACAGCTGGCTTTCATTTCAGTGGTCTGTTTGCTGATGGTACTGACTGGGTTATAGCAGAGGTTTCTTTGGGATTAACAGTACGAAGTGGATCAGTCTTGCTAACCCACTGATCGTAAGAGCACACCTTAAAAACAGTATCTGCCAGCCAGGTGTGGTGGCGCATGCCTGTGATCCCAGCACTTGGGAGGCAGAGGCAGGAGGATCAGTGAGAGTTCGAGACCAGCCTGGGCTACAAAAGTGAGCTCAAGGCCACCCTGAACTGCATAGAGAAACCCTCTCTCAAAAAGACAAAAAATAAAGACAAAACAAAACAAAACAAAAAGCAGTATTTGCCATTACCATGTAATACACATTTTGCTATTTTATTTCTATCCTGTGATACTTCATTAGTTTTAAATGTTTATTTATTAAATTGATTTCACAACCCACGAATGGGTCCACATAGACAGTGACATTTTGGGGAAAGGAACAGAATCTGCTCTTGGTGGACCAAATTTAGAGCTCGAGCTTGGACTAGAAAAATGCTGTGGGTTCTATTGAACTCATTCCTCGTGTGTGTGTGTGTGTGTGTGTGTGTGTGCCACTGGGGTCTGAACCCAGGGCCTTGTGGATGCTAGGCAAGCACTCTCCCACAGAGCTACCTCCTCAGCTGGACTCACCTATAATATTAGAGAACTTAGAAGGTGCTGGGCACTGACACAGGTGCTGGGTATATAAGGCTAGGCAAAATAAAGGTCATCTCCTGATTTCTAGGCCCAAGGGGAGTAGCATAAAAGGGTTCCCATGAAGAAAACAAAATGCTTTGACTCAGTCCTTTGAAAAAGAGAATCATGTGAATGCGAGAGACAACCAATAATATTCCGAGGCAAAGCATTCTGAACGACTTTCAGGGAAATTCCAGATGTGGAAGTCACTTCTGATTCATCATGTTCCTGGTAGGCATTAGGACTTGGCTCTGGCGGCTTCATATTCTAATCAGTAACATTTAGATCTCGCCAAGGATCTCAATCAGAGACCTTAACTCTGTGAGTGCACGGAGATGGATTGGTCTCAGCTTCTTAGGGAACATTCCTCCCGAACCCAACAGGAATTTCACTGACACTCGCCTTATTACACTGTATGAGCCCAAGTCAATACACACAATGCAGGAGATTAGCAAAACCGACAGTGGGGCCACGCGTGGTGAGGGACAACTAGCAGAGATTGTTAGTTACGAAGAGCACTGCTGCTGCCCCGGCCGGTTCCTCTGTGTGACCCTCGTAGTCCTCATCTACAAAACTCCTCCTTCTTTCGCTAATAGATATTTGGATCATGGAACACAGGGTTGTGCAGTAACCCATGGAGAGGCCGCACGCGGGACTAACATTTGCTAGTGGCCTACCCTGGGTCACGTGACATCACACAAGGAAGCGCTCGAGCATCTCAAAGGAAACACCAGTGCTTTTTCCAAATCTTGGGTTGGAGGAACACGGCACCCATGGTTCCTGCCTCAAGGTGACTCAGAGGACAGAGGGTAAAGGCTGCAATGGTTCAGTTTTCTGCCACCACTGAACTGGATTTGAATACATTCACCATTCAGGACACATGCATTTTGTTCAGGTGCTGTCCTAAGCAATTATACTCTTTCAACATATAGTTCTGAAAACAACCTCACAGAGATGGACATATCCTTACTATGCAAAAAAGAAAATGTGGGCACAGAGAGCCCATATGACTTGGAAACAACAAAGTCAAGCTCACTTCCAGGTCTGCCCCAAGACATCATGTTATTTTTCTATTCTTAAAAGGCTAAGGATCTGTATAAACAATACGAATGGCACAGCATATGGGTACACACACACACACACACACACACACACACACACACAGAGTTTAACAGATTAAATTATAAATATTTTTAAAGGCCACCCTTCCTTCCAGGTTTTTACAACGGTAAGCCACACAGAAACTCAAACGTCTCACATCCTTAGATCTCCTCTTCGCAACTCCATGACTGGAGAGCAAGGTCACTGTAGACTTGGTCTTAATGTGAGGTTTAGCTTTCAAATCGCTGAAGCACCATTAATCTGTCTAAAGCACTCCCTCTCACTTTGGACACACTTATCCCATCATTGTCGCCTCCTGCTGAAGCAGGTTTTATTTTATTTTAAAATTTTTTTTTTGTATTTAGTAAAGGGTCTAAAGGGTCTCACTACACAGATCAGGCTAGTAGCGATTCTCTTGTTTTCGGCCTCCCAAGTGCTGGGATTACAGGCACATGCCACCACACCAGGTCTCACTCGTGGTCTCAGCAAGCCCTGGGGGTGGGGCCAGCAGGGCACGCCACACGAGGGATAACAGTTCCGAAGGGCCTTTTGCGAGTGTATTTAGGCAACGTGGTCACATACACTGCCAACACAGCTGCCGAGCGAGTGCCGCCCACCAGGAAGGCAGGCTCAGAGGAACGCTGCGCGTGCGCGCGCACCCACCCTACTTGCCAGATGGGGGAATTGTGTGACTTCTCGCTCCTCCTCTAAGGCACAATAACCACACAAGGCAAACATTTTGGATGATGCACAACAACGAGGCAGTCAAAGCAGCACAAAGGATGTTCAGAACTGCTGCAGAAAGTGGCAAGGACAAGCGGATGTGTCCGTGCGGATGGGAAGCACTCTTAGGGGGATTAAGGGCAATGCGTCTCTTATTATAAAATTTTAAAAATGTAAACACTTGTCACATTTTTCGATCACGCCTTACAGTGCCTTTGCCACAGCACCAAGGTGAGGAAAAGAAAGTGAATGTTACTGTTGGCCCCACCAGGAGCCTCCTACCACTTCCCCATGCCTCATCAGAACAAGGGACAGGGTCAGCCAACAAAACACATCGGTCCTAGGGAGAAACACACTTAGCTTCTTTGTCCCCTTACCTTTGCAGTTCTTATACAAAGATCTGCGTCCAGTTCCTCAGGAAGAGGCAGACAGCAGGCTGCCCTCACCTGACTCGTCACCAGGGGGTCAGGATGAGGCCTTTCAGGATTTGGAGCAGGAGGATTCCCTCCAGCTCTCCTGGCTGGATTCCAGGAGCCTGAAGTCAGAACTCCCTTACTCTGAGGAAGATGCTTCAGGCCACAGTGGTTTAGTGCCTCCATGGCACTGCCTGCTTGGTACCTGCAGCACCCATTTGCTACCCAGAAACCTGTTAGGCAGGAAGACGTCAAACACTAAAAACCAAAACCAAAAACCAAAGCAAAGCAAACCAGCCCGACTCATCAAGTTCTGATAAGAGTGAAATAGCCTGACTGGAGGAATACTGGTTAGAGACAGGAAAATGTACCGTGGACGGGCTTGCAAATTACCTGAAAAATCTTAAGGAGAGTTATGATACCAACAGCTTTGGAATTTCCTTCAAAGGCCAGCCTACAAGGCTGTGGATTGGCCCACATCTCCTTCTGAATATACTGGTGGCTTTGTGTTTCCGCCCTGCTGTGTCACTTTCATGGGTTACAGAGGGGTAGTACTCTCAAGGGTGGGAAGATGACATGGTGTTAGTTCTCCACATTCCGAGTCCTGCCCCTGGCGGGGGATGGTGCCTCTAAATTACTTACTGAGAGGCCTTTGGCAATCTTAGTTCTATGCCCTCACTCTCTCCTGTTACTCTTACTTGAGGTTCCCACTTATGCAGCTGATACACACCAGTGTAACTGTAAGGAGGGTAACAACATGAAAACATGTCCACAGTGGATAGCAAGCAGCCGCTCCCAGCCCAATGCCTGCCTTCCCCCGTCACCTTGACCTAGGAGTCAATAAAGCCTTAACTCCTGGTCCAGCGGGCGGCTTCTGAGAGCCTGCTGCAGCCAGCCTGAACCCATTCCTGCATGCTGACTGTCAAAACATGTCGAGTATTATCTTTGGCTTGCACGCCTCTGGGCTTACGCCTGTGCTGAGCCCTCTGCTCAGAATGCCCAGCCCTGCTGCCTCCAACTGGCTCGATCCAGACTCAGATCTCTGATCCAAACGTTTGCTTCTCCATGAAGCCATTTCTGACCTGAATCGCCCTCTCAGTAACAACCTCGGACGGGGTCAGAACTGAAGGGAGGGGAGGGAAAGGAGGTAAAAATACTTAGAATGTGAGATATATATATATATATATATATATATATATATATATATATATATATATATATACCAACTGCCCATGATGAATGTAACCATTATATACTGCAAATACATACTAATACAATGAAAAATTACAACACCAACAACACCAAAACCATTGCTTCCACCAGTTCTAGGCCTTTTCTTTGTACCCTTTTGGCCTATCACCTATATTTTGGTTTCCTTTCTCCGTGTCTGCACAAATTCCAGCAGATCTACTTTCCTTGGCTCTGAGATTTTTAAGGAAAGGCTGGAGTGGGCATCCTGGCAAATACTTGTAATGCTAGGTATTCAAGATTGAGTCAGGAGGATCTGGAGTTTACGAGTTTGAGGCCAGGTTGGGCGACTTAGCAAGACTCTGTCTCTAAATAAAGGCTGGGGTAGTTCCACAGTAGAGTATTCTTGGGTTCACACCCCAGTATGGAAAAAGAGAAAGAAAAGGGGGGAGAGAGAGAAAGAGAGAGGGGAGAGAGCGAGAGAGAGGGAGGGAGGGAGAGAGAGAGAGAGACTGAGACTACAAGGCTGTCAGTTAAGCTTAACTGTCAGCCTGACTGGCTTAAAAGACTCCTAATGTGGTGACTGGATCCTGGGCTCTGTAAGGACCCAGGACTGGCCAGAGGCGTGTTCCCACCTCTGGAGGACTCGTCCCCCTCCTTGGCTCCTCCCCTCTCTCAGCTTCCTGGCTGCCCTGAGATGAGCACTGTTGCTCTACCCTGCCCTCCCGTTATGATGCTTTTCTGCCTTACAGCCGGCAGACCATGGCCCTCCACAGCCAGGAACCACTTAAAATTTTCTTCTTTTGACCCACAGGTGTCAGGCAATCTGTACAGGTAACAGGAAAGCTGACTGCCCAGAAGGTAAGATGGTCGCTGCCTGGCTGTGTGGCCGCTGTGCAGTCATGCCTTGGACCCTAACACAGCCCTCTGAGATTTACCCCCTCCTACGGGAGGGCCCCTGGGAGACCCAGTGCCCCAGCTCCTTGAGTATGGCTCTGGGGGGTGTGGTGGCACACTCCAGGGCCAGTGCACAGGACCAAGACGGCAGTGCTAACGCCCACCTGCAAGCCAAGGCACCTGACCACTCTAGCTCCTTACCACCTAAATACGCTTAGGTACCATGATTCACCCATTTACAATATGATGACTCCAAGGTCAAGAATGGTGGCAGCATGTGGCCATTCCACACAGGCATGCAAGAACATCCCTAGGCTTCAGGGGTAATCTTAACCGATCTTCGCAAACACTTGGTATCCCAGAATTTTCCTAGGTGACTTGGGAGCCATGTTCCCTCTACCCATGTGCGTACTCCCCCAGACACCAGTGAAGGAGACAAGTGGCAGTTGCGCTCTGCTCAGCACTCTGTGAGTGGGTACAGGTAAACGTGGTCACTGTTCAAAGGGCCCAAGGGTACGGAAGGATTAGAGGGAATCTGACCACCTTGGGAGTGAAAGCCTCCCGGTTACCATGAAAGCTGACACATGAGAGCGTCTCTATGCGCACACTTGTATTCAGGGTGGATGTACGATCAACAGGGAGTGAGCTGGTGAGGCATCTCTTTCCTTTCTCCTCCCTGTGGCCTGGCAAAGCCTGTCTTGGCTTGCAACCATCTGTGAAGACCCATTGCTTCCACTGGCCTCCCACTCGGGTTGGGAGCAGGGAGCCATTGATCACCGTCAGGAGATCAGCAGTACGTGGCAGGGCTGGCTTGCTTCCCTGCTGCTCCTGTAGGTAAGACTGCAAATCTTGAAAAGATGCACAACATGCACATTGCAAATAACCATTCATCATCTTGGCCATGGGAGAGGCCCCTCCCCACACAGGGTGGGGTCAGCGGGGAGTCCCACGTAGACTCAGCCTGCAGCTCCCACTGGACTGGGGAAATGCCAGGACTTCTTGGGTGCCTAGTCCCTGCCCCAGCCATTCCTCAGCTCAGATAATCTGTTGAGGTTTGTGGTTAAAATTCTCTGAAATGATAAAGCAAGCCCTGCCTTTCTCTGCAAAGCTGGATTTTCCAATTGCTTTCAATAATCAGGCTGCCGCCGCCAAGGTGGCCCATAATTATTAAATTATGAACATACAAGTTGCTGGGAGGAAATGAATACCAGCTTTCACTAGGGAAAGGCCTGCTTTCTTGTGAAGTAATTATGAAATTAAAATGTGATATTTCTCTGGAGAGTCTAAGAAGCCTCCCACAATGGCTGGTGGCCCAACAATAAGGTCAGGGTTTGTACTGGGGCAGGATTGAGAAATCCTTCTGAGCCCCCAAAATGCCAGTCAGAGATATGAGCAGGTAAATTTCCAAAGATTAGGTGAAGCGTGATTAAAAGCAAAAAGAAGAACAGAGTTTGGGTTTTTTCAATTACTCTTTAAAACTCAAGAGTCAAGCTGTTAGAAAATGTAGGCTTTCCAACTAAGACTATTCATCCCAAGCCAATTAGACTCACAGGCATGGCCCACATAAATTCTGGCCCCAAAGAGGGACACTGACCCTCTAAAAACTGCCTGGGGACCAGGGGAAAAGCTAATGAGTATTAGTGGGGGCTGTTTTATGAGATGTTCTTGGAAGCCCAGGGTTCCTGTAGCAGGGCTTCTGCGCTTGATTCAATAAGTCAATTTATATTAAATTCAGGTGCAGCTCTGGAGCTGGCTTCACGGAGCTTTCTGTGGAGCCTCTCAGCCTGCTGAGCCACTTACCTGTCACCCCGCTGGAATGTGCTAGCAGAGGGCACTGAAGACAGCAATACCGAGCAAGATAGAAGCTCTACGGATATTTTTAACACTTGACCTGGCAGCTCCAAACCACACTTGGGGCTGCTGCCAGGGAGTTCCTTTCTCCAGAGAATGTCTAGCTTGTTGATAAGAAGCCAGGGGCTCTGGGGCTATGCTGCCCCCTCTGAACTAGGCTCAGGGCGACTACAGGTCACCTAGGCGGAATGGGAAGGCATGCAAGAGCAGCTGCTTCTTTATCAGCTTCTTAGGGTCAATAATACTCCTGGAGAAGTCTAAGGAAAAGCAAGAGGAACAGAGACGATGGAGTGGTGAAGGGGCTGCACTGGGTGGGTGAACGGGCTTGCTTCAGGGTGGCAGCAGACTGTAGCTCATCTACTGTCCAGCAAGGGACAAATGGAGACAAGGCCCATCATTTCTGGACACAATGACTGGTGGCCTAAAGATCTGAAGGTGGTGGGGGGAGTCCAGCCCTAGCTGACTTGCAGGGCAGCAGGGGGCTGGAAGTCAGGGAGGATGGGCCATGCTGTTTGGTTTTTTTTTTTGCCCACACTTGTCCTTTCCCAATCCATGTGCTGCTGAGATACACAGGCACAGACCACGACTTGGGCCACATGCCATGCCTCCACTGGACCCTCGCCACTGCCTGCACTGCAGCTCTCTAGCCAAACTTTCTGTGATCACAGAAACGTCCCTATCCACACCATCCTGTTCAATAGCCACAAACCGCCAGTGGTTGTGCACAACTGGGACATGGCTAGTGAGATTTACGGAATGAAATCTTCATTTTCTTTGATTTTAATTGAAATTTAAGTGGTCACAGGTGGCTAGTAGCTGCTGGGCTTGAGAGCATCGAAATGGAAGAAGTTTCGGTTGCCTTCATCAACGCAGGAGAGCACAGAGAGCAGAAAATGGTGGCAGACCGTATGCTTCTCAGTGGAAGCCCCCACTGAGGGGTTCAGAGGGAAACAAAGGAGGCGAAAATGAGCCTGGCACATCATTAAATCATAAAATCATAAAAAGCTAAAGGCTTCAAGAGACAGAAGTAAAAGTTTACCATCTCTGGAATCTTCCTAGAGAAGTCTCTCTTTTTTCAGAAGCTCTAAAAAAGGCAGAACAAAACCTGCTCCTGGCCAGACACAGAGGTCAGCAGCAATGGTCCCAGGAGCATTTTACAAACAGGAGACATGGGCAGGGGAAGGTACCAAGAGGCCCACTGCCAGAGCAGGGCTCTTTCCTAAGGAAGCCAGGCGAGCTCAGTCACCAGGCCAGCCTGGCTCTTGAAACAGGCCCAGCGCAGAGGTCAGAAAGGCTCTGCTGAATGGAAGAATTCTGGTGCACTCTGCTCCTAACCAGAACCATCTGGATGCAATCTCACATTCACATGATGGATTTTTCTTCTTTGGCCCTTGCTTTCTCTACAAATCCCATCAGCGCAGGAACAGCTGCCGGAGATTCTGGCCTGAGGCCAGGGGTGAAATCACAGCCCCCTCCCACACCAGTGTCACCCAGGGCCCCTGCCTGGCTCATTGCCCCATGTGGCTGAACACGGGGCCCGAACAACATGGATCCTACATAAGAAAGCAGAATTACCAGCAGTCACAGGAGCAGGGACTCAGTGCCACAAAGCCAGCTGCGAGAAATTGTTTCAAGTCAGTAACATAGATGCTTGCCAGCAAATTACGGCCCAAGACAGCTCCGAGGGCGGCAGGTTGGGACACAGAGCTCTCAGGATGACATAATGCCAGCTACAGTGAGAACTTTGCAAGAGCAGTTCCACACAAAGGTTTGGGGAGGAGGGGCACTAGCTTGGGGATTCTGGCACCAGGACGATGACACCAGACACAGAAGGTGAGAGCTGAGTGGGTGATGGGGGAGAGCAAGGGACGGCCACATCAGGGACCCCCTCAGCACTGGGCACAGACAAAGGCTTTGTAAATCAAGCCACTGAGCGAACTATCCAAGGAGAAGGGACAGGGGAGGTGAGGGAGGCTGGGGAAGAGACCAATTTCATTATGATGGGCCTGGTGACAATAACCTTTTGTCCTCTAAACAATCTGGGCCTGCCAAGCTGCTCCACAGTCTCCGAGAAAGCATTAGGGCAGGAGAGAAAGAATCCTGTCAGGAGGCAACAGACTCATCCTTAATTATGAGACAAGGCTTCCCAGAGCTGACATCCTCTCCCACACTTCCTCCCTGCCGCAGCACACCACGGAACACTGGCATGATGCTCCTCTAATGAGTGCAGTCAGTTCTCCTAAGCATAGGAAGCTTGGTTCCATGGGGGATCTTCTACCATCCCCCTGGCCCAAAACAGGCACAGCCTAACGGCAGGGGTGAGACATGGCAGACTAATGAACAGTCTACTGGGTACGCTAGGAGCTGGAACGCCTCACTGTGTCTACCGGGCTTCATTCCGCCCTCCTGCTCCCTACAGGAGTATCAAGGTGATATCGCTCCTAGCGGGTAGAAGTCCCTTGCTTAAATTTGTACCAGTACCCAAAATGGAGCCATGATGTCTGCCCTTACCCTGAAGACAATGTAACTGGTGCCCGGCAGCCACAAGTGAACTAAGAGTCAGAAGCCTGGGTTCCAGCCCTTATTTTGACTCTCGGGCCTCTATCTGCTCACCTACAAAATGGGTAGCGACACTCCAGAGGTCGCAGTGCCGCTCGGCACCCAGGGATGCGCACTCTGAACTTCTGCTGCCTGATTCTCTTCTTATTGGTTATAAAACCTCGAGCAGTTTCGCCTCTGAGCTTCCAGTTCCTCATCTGTCAAAGTACCTCCTTCCCGGAGCTGTTCTAAGAGTTAAATATGAGGAATTAGGAAAAGCTTCCCCTGGAGTGCTGGCCCAGCGCTCTTCCAATAGCTGTCAGCCAGCTCCATTGCAATCATGATTAATGGGGGCGGGGTAAAAAAAATGTCTCCCAACTAGGAATTTATTTCAAGGATCAAACGGCTTAGAAGTAGGCGGGCCCTTTGTTGGACAGGTTTCCAAGAAATGAGTCGGCAGCCCAAGGCAACTTTGAAGGTAAGAAATAGGGAGGAGGAGTCAACTAGGTAAGGACTGATTGGCGTCCTTGAGCGAGACACTTGCCAAATGTTCGCCAGTCCACCTGCAACTGACTCCAAGATGGGGCAGTAACTCAAGGCTTTTATGAGGAAAATACTATAGAACTTCGCTTCGCCTTCTCCATAAAATTAATTTTCCAGATCTTCTCTTCTATAGACAATGAAGAAAGGCAGCTAACCTCCATCTCTTTAAGTTCTAAAAAATACCTCTTCAGTCTGGGGCCTTCTGTTGTGGGGGGGAAGTATTTAAAAGGGAGAAACTCATTAAAGTTGGGGTGAGGGTTTACACAGGCCCTGGTCTAAACTGCTTTTAAACTTACCAAGGTCTTCTAACAAAGAGAGAATGGGCTTTCCTTCTCTAGAAGTTTCGTTTTCAAATCAAAATAAGGTTAGGTAGGAAATGTACAGAGGTGCACATAAATCTCAGCCAGTAGCCAACCCTGTGAGCCAACAGCCATGTTGGGAATTACACTGAAAACAAATCAAATCATGTCTGATTGAAGCCATTCTCAATCTCAGTTCCTCAATTATTTAGTGCCTTCTGTGAAGTTCCATATAATTAACAACAGCGTGTTTATGGACTGCTTATCCGCCCATGGGGGGTGGGAGGGAGGAAGACAGGGAAAGAGGGGGGTGAGGGGGGAGGGAGGGAGGGAGAG
>PVKN010008633.1:13016-24938 GCA_004027915.1 Capromys pilorides | reverse complement strand
ACTTGGCTGGCTCCAAAGCAGAGAGGCACAGGGCAGAGGGCAACAGTTCATGATGGCAGACAGCAACAATGGCAACAGAGACAACAGAGAGAGTCTGTTTCTCTGTCTCTCTTATATTGAATTCAGGTTCTCTGCCCCAGGCTGGGTGTAACACTTACATCCATAATCCCAGAAGTACTAAAATCCATAATCCTATTAGTACTAAAACCCATAATCCCCAGTGAATCATGAGTCAATCTCAAATTTTAGAAGTCCCCACCCCATGATTGCATGAGGCTTGGGGAGGGGTGGGACAACTAGACACAAACCTTACCAAAAATGTTCCTTTAAACGATGATGTGCCCCCAAATGCCATGGATTCCAAAGTCTCGGAATTCTCCTCCACTGACTTTCTCAACTGATCACCGTTACATTTGTTTCTATACTCTTATCTTTCTTAAGGATCTACATCTGTGCTGACTCCAGTCACACCTGATTGATATGTGCAGCTTGGACCAGCAGTGGCCCTCCTGTTTCAACCTCCCCAGCAATGGCATTGCAGGTGTGTGTCACCACACCCTGTCTTGGTGGCCAGCACAGCATGCCCAAGATGGAGCTGGCATGGCATGTAGTATCAGGGATCAGACCCAGGTCTTGCGCTTGCCAGGCAGGTGCTTGGTCTGCTCAGCTATCTCCATGGCCCACATCTGCCATATTTTGAAGCTGCTAACATAAAGCAAGATTACTTGATGTTTGCTACCCTGAGGGTTGCTTAATCCTATTCTCAGGCTGTGTTTTGGACAGGGAGATGTCACGTGACCAACCGCAGCTGCTGGGGGGAGGAGCATGGGAAACCCTCTGAACATGATGAGTATAATGGACTATTACTAACTTTATGCCCACAAAGATTGCTTATGTGAAAGGAACCCACTTCCAGAAAGACACAAATTAGTGAAGCTGATTAAAAAGGAAACGGGGAAAAAAGTAAAAACAATTCAGAGACTGAATTAATAAAAAGAAAGTACCTTATGCACAAGCACTTGCTCTGAATGGATTTATAGGCAAATTTCATCAATAATTTAATAAAGTGTTCATATGCATTCTTTTCAGTCTTTTGAAATAGAGGAGGTAAAACAATTTCCACCTCATTCATTGTGGCCAGTATGATCTTTATACAAAGGTAACACAAAAGTAAAGCAAAGCAAACCAAAAACCAACAACGAAAAGCCCTTTAGGTCATATATGTCACATGTATGGGTGCAAAAATTCTCCACACAACAGCAGTAGGTTAAAAGGTATAAGAAGTTTCACATAACATAACAAAATGATCAGTCATCATTGATCAGTTCATTTAGTAAAACAAGTGTACAATGTGTGCTACAAAAACTACAAAAGATTGCTGAAGGAGATCAAGGAGGATCCCAAGGAAGAAAAAAATTCACACGTTCGTTGATCACAAGGTTTGGTCGAGGTTTAGATCTTATTCCAGGAACTCTCATTACTTGATATATGAAAAATAATATACAAAAAAAGAAAGAAAATTAATGTGCAACATCATGTCTGCAAAGTAAACTATGAGATTACATAATCATTAGCTCAACAGCGAAGAAAATATTTTTCCAAAAGTCAACACTGTTGGAAGATTATAAACACTCTTGTGAGTAGAGGCGAAACTCCTCAATCTGATGGAAAGCAGTCTGAAAAACTCAGATAAGTTCAAACCTATAATTTGAAAAAGCTAAATAATTTCCCTTAATATTAGAAGCAAAAAAAGGATGCCTGCTCATCACCTCTATTCTCCGACATAATGCAGTTTCCATTCAGGCCAAATAGGCAGGAAAAAATAGAATATGTTCTTTGGAAGAGAAGATGTAAAATGGGACCTGTTTAGAAAAGATGTGATATTTTAGAAGCCTCTCAAGGAATCCACCTAAAGGTACCAGAGCTAATAATTTTACTTTAGCCAAGTTGCAGAATATCACATCAATACACAAAATCAGTTGTATTTCTCTGCACTTACAATGAGTGGGATTAAGAAAACAATATTATTCATCAAAATAATAATACAGTTAGGAGTTCATTTAGCAAAACAAGTGTAGAACATATGCTACACAAATTAGAAAGGACTGCTGGAAGAGATCAAGGAGGGCCTCAAAGAAGCAAAATATTTACATGTTCATTGATCACAAGATTTGACAGTAAGATCAAAATACTTTGCAAGTTTATCTAAAGAGTTGGCAAAATCTCTTTCAAATTACCTGATTTCCTTTGCAGAGGCTGGTGAGCTCAGTCAAACACTTACGTCTAATTCAAGGTTCCCAGAACTGCTGAAGAAATCCTTTTTGTTTTTTAAAGTATTTAATACAGGGCCGACAGGGCCTCACTACACAGATGGGACTTGTAGTGATCCTCCTGTTTTCAGCCCAGCCTCAGCCGCCATCTCAGTATGCCCCAGGGGTGGGGCTGGAAGGACAGTTCCTGTGCCTGCCTAAGCAGGTGCTATCAATCCTTAAAGAGAAGAACAAAATAGGAAGACACATATACCTGTATTTCAAAACTTGCTGCAAATCATGTTAACAGTCTCAGCATAGAACTGGCATGGAGACCAATGGAGGAGAACTGAACACCTGGAAGTAAGCCCATGTGACCATGGTCACCTAGTTTTCAACAAGGTTAACAAGAAGATCCTTCAAGAAGGAAAGCATTGTTGGCCCAACAAATGGTGCTGAGAAACTGAACAGTCACACTCTGAGGACTGCAGGAAATGATGTAGCAAAATGAACTCCAAGTGCATCTAAGGACTAAACCCAGGAAGGCAAGGGCTAAGCCTGTGAAATGCTTCTTAGCAACAAATCTTAGGCCAAGTTTTGGGCTTTTGAGTTTATCAAAGCATTCTTAGGTATCACCTCAAAAATATAAATAAAAAATAGGAGGATTGGATTTTCTTAAAATTAAACATTTGTGTTTCAGGGAGCACTAACACGGACCCAGAATGACAGCAAAGGTCTGCACATCTGCAATAGCTGAGAAGGGATGTGTGTCTAGAATGTAGAAGCCCTCTTATAAATAATAGATGGGCAGACCTAAAATGTACAGAGGAACAGAAATATGCATGTGGTCACTAAGCATATGAAAAGACACCTGGAATCATTTCTCATCCTGGAATTCCCAGGCAAGCTAATTATAAGGCATCACCAGTATGCCTGTCTGACATCCTAGGAAGATTTAGAAATGTAGATGCGATGGAGGTGCAGCTTCTCCTGAAGCCCTTTTCTTAAACCCTTTTCTATCCACCCTTCGTGGTACACTCAGGGTCTCCCCACCTTTTATTTGCTCAGTCAACACGCACTCACCCTGGGGCAAGGCCCAGCCCGTCTGTGCACACCCCACTCTTGGAAGCCTTTGAGTGCCACTGTGAAGCTCAGTGCTATTGGCTTAACTGGGCAACAGAGCTCAAATCTTAGCACCTACTTTTCTTAGGATACATTGATGGCACACTAGTGGGGCTCACCATGACATCACGGCTGTGCTCCCAGCATGCAGTGATCCTGTCTGTCCACCCCTCTTCCACCCTCACCCTCACTCTTCCTAGGCCGTAATGAGGAGTCATTAGTCTCAGGTTAACATTTTCCTTCACCAATGAGAGAGAACCTTGCCTTTCTCTGTCTGGCTTTTTTCTCTTAACTGGATGACCCCTAATGCCAGCCATTTTTGCTTCAAATGACAAGATTTAACTCTTCGTTCAGGATGATGCTATATATACATACACATCTTTTTGGATTCTTAGTGGCCACATGTATATTTTCTTCAGAGCTCTTCCCTCCATTCCCCTGTTGATGGATTCCCTCTCTCAGCTCTTGGGAACGGTGCTATCATAAGCATGCAGATGCAGCTCTCTCCTTTGAATGCTGACTTCCTTTCTTTTGGGTCTCTACCCAGCAGTGTTTGCAGTTGTTTGCTTTTCTGTGTTTCATGAAGGAAGTGCTGGGTTCCATACTGAGCTGCTGTCACTGGTGTAGGTGAGTGAAGACCCTGTTACTCCATGGGGTTTAACAATATGGCAGCTTAACAATTTCAAACTTTCATTAATGTAGGCATGGCACCACATGGTGCGAGTCACACTTTCACTCTACCTAGTTCTCTTTTCAGCATTCTTCTCCTCTGGTACTGGTTTCTTATTACTGTCAGTACTGTGTTAGTTTCATGATCCTCAATGATGATTTGTAAGGCTGCGTTTTTTTCTCAGTGTTTAATTAATCATCTGTTTCCTTGTGCCTATATCATGCCCATGCATATAAGTTGGCTCACTGGTATTAGCAATGACAGAGGGAGAACGCTTTGCTTCCACTCCTGCACCATCTGCCCTTTTACTACCCCAGCCTGCTGTGTCATACACCTTGGGACCTCTTGGGCCACTATGACTGAGCCTCTAGTTCTAACTGGCCATCAAAAAAGAAATTATTTCACTTCCTCCTCTCCCCTGTTCACCCTCCCACACTTGGAGCAAACATGACGCTTCTTCACATCCAGGAGTGGGGCTGAGACTTCACTTCTTCAGCCCCAAGGTGCTGTGCGTCTTAGTGTAGGAGCAGAGAACGCATCTCTCTCTTTTTTCTTTACTTGGGCAGCTGAAGTCTGTCCTCTTATATATTTTTCCATGGAGGGCTGAGGAGCACCGGATTCTCTGAATTCTCTCGGACTTTAAAGCCCACATTAGAATTGTCAAGTACATTCTAAGCATTGCTGCTCTGCTTTCCAAAATGGAATGGGGCTAGTGGGAGTTCTGTGGCCCAGGCTGTAGTCCTTGTACAGATGGCAGCCTCTCTGTGGTGGCCAAGAGATTTCTCCATATAGAAACACTGAGCCTAAAATATATTTTAATGTTCATGAAGGTAGGAGATGAGATCTGAGAAGCAGTGGAAGGTCAGATCAATGAATAGCAGTTGTCCTAGTCTGTAGTATCAGTTTCCATGGGTCTTGTTACCTGTGGTCAGCCCAGTCTGACAGTGGTGCTGTGCACAATGTAATGAGGAAGCCAGATACAATGAGAAGGGCGAGGTCACAGTCACATTACTTGTACTACAGTATGCTGTTGTAGTGGCTTCATAGTTATGTCTGTTCATCTGCATCGTACCTCCTTCACAAATTAAACTATGGAAGTGCAGATGTGAAGGCAAGCATGACATGTACAGGATTAGACGGGATCTGTGGTCTTGGGCACCTACCTTGAACATGGCCCTGTGGGTCAGGGAAAAAGACTACATGTGCATACTTTTAGAATGATGGCTTCTGAGTCAGACAAGCATGGGAAGGCCCCAGAGGGAGTGGAGCTGAGCTGTGACATGTCCAGCTCTAGAACTTGACACAGGCCGAGCATGCCACCTGCATCGGGCTTGCACCTGGCCGTCTGCCCCGCGAGGTGCACCACCACGCCAGCCATGGCTGCGGCCCAGCACGGTCTCAGAGAGGTGCTGATAGCAGCGCACAGAGTGGGCACCTGAGCTCTGACTTGCACAGGACTCACTTATTTCTAACTTCTTACTCTATAGATGGACACGCAATTATTTAAAAATGTATTAAGAGGTGGCTGGGAAGACAGGTTGGTGGCATCAGCACCTACCTGGCAAGCACAAGGTCCTTAGTTCAATCCCCAGTAGCACATGCCATGTTGACTCCAGAACTGGGCCTGGTGGTACCTGCCTGTAATCCTAGCACTGGAGGCTGATATAGGAGAATCGCTATGAGTCTGAGCTGCATAGCAAGCCCTGTATCAAGAGACAAACAAACAAATAAAAATATATGAAGAGGTCCTCTATGTTTACCACCCGTTCTCTATTAATCTATCTTCTTAAATGACAAGAGTCCAACATCAGCAGTACACTCTTCCTGTTGTTTTTATCTAGTCTGTTGCATGTGTCCTCCTTATTGCTGAATAGCACGCCACGATACAAGTTGTCTTACTTACCTGTCCCTGTGGAAAGACATTGGGAATATCTCCAAGCTTGGTCTCCCTTGAATAATGGACAGTGGGACACTTGTGTATGGATTTCTAGGTAGGCACTCCTGCTTCTCCGGGGCATAGTTGTTGAGTTTCATGACAGGTACACATCTCTGGTCAAACGTTTTTTTCCCCCACACATTTGATGGTATTTTATTTTCCAGAAATTGGTCGGTGTGAAGCATAAAGTTACTCTTAGAATCTTTTATTATTTCTAGTAGTGGGTGTAGTGATATCTCCTATTTTATTCCTGTCACTGGCAGTTTATGTCTTTTGGCTCTGTCATTCCTGCAGGCTTGCTAGAGCTATACTTTTATATTATTATCATATATTAATGAAGTTATGTTAATTTATATTAAATTATTTAATTTGACTGAAATTCTCAGGAATTTTTTTCTTGGATTACCTTTCTTTTTGGTCCTTTTGAGACAGGGCCTCGCTCTTCAGCTCAGTCTGGCCTTGAGCTCGCTTTGTAGCCCATGCTGGTCTTGAACTCATAACTGTCCTCCTGCCTCAGCCTCCCGAGCACTGGGATTATAGGTGCATACCACCATCATCTTTGACTGACTTTTATATTTTTCCTCATCTTTTACTTTATTAGTTTTCTGACTTTTATTTCCTCTCTTTTGCTTGGTTGGGTTTATTTGCTTTAGTATCGCTCATTATTAAGATATAAACTAAGGTTATTGATAGCTTTGGCTCGTTTCTGTAATAAGCATTTAATAAAATCCGTTTGCCTTTTCAGTATTAATTTTCTGCAAATCACAGATTATTTTTCTGTGCTGCATTTCCATATTTATTCATCTCTACACATTTTCAACTTTCTTTCAAGACTTCTTTGACATAAAAGTTATTTGGAAACGTGCTGCTTCATTTACAAAGTTGGGGAATCTTTCTGTTATTGTGCATTTATCAGTTTCTAATTGGAGCCCACCAATGGTAGAGATTGTAACCAGCATTGCTTTGATTCTTTTCAATTTTCTGAGATCTGTTGTACGGCCGGGGTGTGGCCTGTTTTAGTGAGAGCCCAGAGGTGCTGGAAAGGAAATGTATGTTCAGTTGCTGCTGAGCGCTATCGGGTCCGCATACGTCATCTGGCTCCTGCCAGCTGCACTGTCTAAATCTTCCATATCGTTTCTGAGTTTACGTCTAGTAATTAGAGAAGCTGCCGAGAAGGGTTTGTTGAAGCCCACATCTGCACGTGTGGACGTGTCTAGCTCATTCTCCGAGGATGGTTTTGCCAAATCTTGAATATGTGGCATGACAGCATTTTCCTTTCAGCACTTGGAAACTATTTTGTCACTTTCCCATGCCTTTCCTGATTCCACATGAGATGTCACTGTCATTAGAGTTAGTCTTCTCTTCTTCACTATGTATTTCTGGTTTTGCTTTTATGGCTGTTTTCTCAGTTTTCAGAGCTTTAATTATGCTTTGTCTTGGCCTGATTTCCTTCGGGATTTTCCTGTCCAGGATTTGTTCCGCTGTTTTGATCTGCACTCTTAACCTTTTTGCCAAAAGTCGTCGTCCACTAATGATTCAGACATTTTCCCAGACTCATGCGCCTTCTCACAGACTCTTTGCCGGACCCTAATGACGTGATCCTTCAGGCTCAAGTTACTGTTGTACAGGTCCATGACCTCATTTCTTTTCAGCTGCATCTCTTTGTGCTCTGAACGGATCCTGTGGATCTGCCTTCAAGTTCACCTCTTATTCTCTGCTACCGCCACCCCCGGATGGCGCCTACCTAACAACCTTAATTCCGTATGTCTGCCGCTATGTGTTTCAGTTCCACAATTTCACTTCTTTTCTGGTAACTGTGTCTCTTTGCTTAAATTTTATATGTTCTCATAGTTTCTTAAATAATTTTCAATTGTCTGCTGGTGATTTTATTTAAGACAGCTGCCTTGAAATTCCTGTCACGTAATCCTAACCTTGTGTTTGTGTCGGTGCCAGCACCCCCGTGCATCCCTCAGCATTGCAATTATACTTCCCTGTTCTCATATGACAGATGGATTTGACTGTAGCTATTCTGTCTACAGTGTCCAGGGGCTATGGGCTCTAAGAGAATCTTTTATCTTTTAAGACAGTCTCTGCCTTGGCATGCCACCTGGGACTTGGTCTTCATTAGTGAGCTTTTGTTCAGGGGCAATTTGATTTTCGGAAATTTCCTTGCGCCATTTTGATCTGCTACTTTTTTTATAAAAAAAGAACACAAAATAGTGATAGAAAAAGCAGCATTAGAAATGATCCCTGGTTTCACTAAGCAAAGTAATAGCAACTGAACAACGGCTCTACATTGGAGGATATCATCTCCAAATTAGCTGTTCAGGTATAAACGTGCAAGATCGGTTAAAAGAAACTTACAACAAAAAGTTGTAAGAAATTCAAAAGAAAAAAGAATAAGAAGAGAAGTTAAGCATTAAATGCTCCATTAAAAAACCAGCAGAAATCAGCAGTGCAGTTATCCTAACGACTCTGTGTATATATCTAAATATATCTCTTTTGTTTCTTGTTTATTTTCTGGTGGTACTGGTGATGGCACCCAGGGATTTTACACTTTCCAGCCCTATTTTTAATTTTTAACTTTGAGATAAAGTCTTTTTAAGTCACCAACTATTGACCTTTCTGCCACAGCCCTCGGATTGCTGGGATTCCTGGCCTGAGCCACTGTCCCAGCTGGGTCACTATGTGTCCAGAGTCACAGGTTTTCCCTTGTCACTGCTGGCGCCACCTGGCCAGGCAGGTTAAGTCACAGTGGGACCTGCTGAGGTGCCAGGCGAGGGCTTGAGTTAGACAGAGTCGTCTCAGATCACTGGGCAAAGATCTCCAGGGCGGGCTCGGAGCTTCCCAGTCCTGCTTGCTTGGCCTGGTGTTATGGTCAGAAGACAGACTCACAACCACGGCACCGCGGAAACGAAGAAGCCCTCGGCTGGACGCTGTCACAGCTGAGTGGCCGCTGCCACCTCTACACTGTAGTAACTCCTGCCCCAAGTAAAACGTCTCGGGCCGTACTGAGAAGAGCAACTGCGCGGGCTCCCTGCTTCGGGAAGGCTTTGCAGGGAGCATTCCTGCCCGGGGCCGACCTGCTGCTGGATGGGAGCTAAGCAGTCAGTGTGCAGGCTGTGTGCGCCTTTAGGGCTGACTTCTGCGGCTGGGGTGGCCAGGATGGATGAGATGCCGAAGGAAGTTGCCTTCCTTGGCTGGGCAAGGTGATACAAGACAGACAAAGTGAGAAACAACTATGAGTGGGCACCCGAGGCTGTAGAGACGCGACCCATAGGGAAATACGCAACCCATCGGTGATAGTAACAAAAAATAAATAAATGAATAAATAAATAAAGAGGAATGCCTTGGGAAAGGGATGCTGGCAGAGAATTCAGGGTCTTGCTCATACCAAAAACATAGACTGTGACGCAGAGCCACACCCGCACCCGGAGGACACCTGGCTTATGTGTGCGGCAGCGCGTCTGCCTCTGCGCATGCGTGCGTCTAGCGCGGCTCAATATTTTATCTCTTTCCTTTCCCGCCAAGTCTCATTATGCAGCCCAGGCTGGCCTTAAACTCACCGCGATCCTCCTGCTCGACCTCTCTGCCTCAGGTGTGCACCGCCACCCCCAGCCAGGCTCAGTATCCTCGCAGGAGCCAATGCAGGCCGTTCGGCCCCTGGTGAATGAATACTGGTGGAGATGTCGTAGAGCGGAGCCTGGACGCGCGCTGCAAAAGCCCCTGGGGTGTGGGCAGGCTGAAACAGCTTCTCCGAGTTTCCGTAAACCATAGCGCAGAAGTAGCAGGGGACCCGCAGGACAAGATGAGAAGGAAGACCCTCTGTGGAGGGAGGCGGCGTTGCTGCGTGCGCGGGTTCCGCCGCTTCCTGCCTGTGCGACCCCAGAGCCTCAGTTTCCCCCACGCTAACATGCAGGCAGGGGGGGCGGGTGTAGCTCACTGGCTTGGAGGGGAAGCGGAAGGCCATTGCAGCGCCGGCTGGGCAGCTGAGCCAGTTGAGCCTGCGGTAGCCGTGGCTCCGCCTGCAGCGGCGTTCTTGACACAGAGGACTACAAATGACTGTGGGGCCCAGCGGGTGGAGGTAGAGCTGTGGCTCCCGCACTGAAGTCTGACACGGGACAGCACCGCGCTTCAGACCTCTGCACAGGAACCCAGGAGGTGTTCACCGGCTTTGAATGAAATTGCTATTTTATTAAAAAGGAACTCAAGCTTGAGCAACTATATACCAAGGCGTGCTCTCAGGAGACCTCCGCTCACCGGTGTTGCAGATCTTCTGGGTGTTTTTCAAATTTGCTTCTCTGTATGTTGTACATTTTCCCCAGCAGATAATACTTCGTTGGCCTAAGTTGGAGCCCGTATTTCACAAACCTCATCTTCTCGGATCCTCGGGATGAGGCTGGCTCCGTTGTTCCTTCCATTTTCGAGAGCCACAGAGCCGTGAGGTGAAGAGGCGGCTGTCGCCTAGGGCTCCTCAGACACCTGGACACAGCTCTCCATACCGTCTTCCTGCTGGGAAAGCTCAGGATGAGCCCAACAAGGCGGGGACACGCTGGGAAAGCAGGATGTGGGCACGTGGGCACGGAGCCGGCAGCCGCGGGGGCAGAGCCTCGCTTCTGCGTCCAGTTCCCAGGGAACGGGGGCTCTGGGGCTTGCTCCGGCCCCACAGCGCCAGGGCGCTTGCTGCTTGGTGAGGCCAAGGGGCGTGCGAGATGCTCGGGTCCTTGCTAGAGCGAGGGACCCACGGCGACCCCTGCATCCCAGGGGCAGGGTCACTGAGAAGGCCTGCAGAGCCGGGAGGTAAGGAGACGGCGCTCCCAGCACACGGCGCTGATCTCACGCCCACGTGCCCAGGCCTCCAGGCCCTGCCCGCCGCCCTCTCCTCCCCTCCCGCCTCCTCATCCCTCTGCTGCCTGTGTCTCTGCTTCTCTTCTGCTCCATCCTATAATGTGCTGCCAGCCAGCGCGAGCTCTCCTATCAGAGTCTGATTCCACCAACCTCTGCTGATTGCCCGAGGTCGCCCGCCTGCCAGCGCCATGGACACAGCCCCTCCCGGTCCCTGGCCTAGGGGCAGAGGTTCCTATCCAAGCTTGGGACAGCGCTCACCCACGCAAACGTGAGCTCGTGCAAGGCGGCGCCCCGGCCCCTGGGCCCATCCGAGTGCTGTGCTGTGTGTGGGAGTAGGTCACCTCACACCGAGTTGTGGGCTCCCTGCTTCACCTCTCAGCCAATTCCTAGGTGCCCCCTGAGAGAGACACCCTGCTCTGGTGCATTATACTCTGGAATGTGAGCTCTGGCATTGTTATATTCTGGGTTTCAACTGCTTCTGTCCTTTCCAAGAACAGGTCCTTCATGGATCCGATCCTTGTGTTGACAGTGGTTTACACAGGTCAGAGCATGTAGGAAAACTCAACTGTATATTGAGTTGAAGAATATCACATTATTTAATAATTGGTGTTCAGGGACACTGCTTCCCATTTGAAGTAAAAGCCAATGACCAAAACCCTAAAAGAGAATGGAAATGTCACTGATTGCTCAGGTAGGATCAAATGTGAGGAGACCTAAAGACATAGGGAAACATGTTTTCTAAATGCAAAACAAGACTGGTGCAACCATTATGGAAATCAGTGTGGAGGCACCTTAAAAAACTAGAACTGGAAATCCCATTCAATCCAGCTGCCCCTCCCCCTACTGGGAATTTTCCCAGAAGAACAGAAAACATCGTATCACAGTGATATCTGTGCACCTATGTTCATAGCAGCCCAATTTGTAATAGCCAAATCCTGGAAACAACCAAAATGCCCACCATCTGAAGAATGGTTGAAAAAGATGTGGTATTTTCACAAAATGGAATATTACTCAGCTATAAGGAATGATAGACTAGAAGACTTGATATATAAATGGATGTATCTTGAACATATACTCATTAGTGAAATAAACCAAAC
>PVKN010008633.1:0-12916 GCA_004027915.1 Capromys pilorides | reverse complement strand
AAGGTTTATTGAAAGTGTTAATGTTTAATTGTTTGACCCATCTTACATATCTATATCTATTAATCTAAACAGATTTGATGATGAAAATATGTAATACAACCATAGTTAAATTTTTCTTGTTTTGAAAATTCTGTACTATATATATATATATACTCTTGCTTGTTACTGTTTTCCTATCTTTGTTTCTGCTATTTTTACTCTTTAAAATAAAATCTAATAATTTTTTCTTTTTTTTTAAAAAAAAGAGCCATATGTTTCTCCTGGCCATGGAAATGTTGCACTAAGTACTTGATATTATTAAATATGTTTGCTACTCAAAACAAATAAATAAATAAATGCAAAACAAGGGTTGGCTAAGTAGCTCAGTGGATTTAAGTGCTTGCAAGTGACCCTGGGTCCTGCTGTGCCAGCCTGTACCCTGCGGTCAGGGGTGGCCTGCAGAGAGGGACCCACCCCCGGGGCACCCTGAGAGAGCAATTGGTACTGAGTGTGGTGGTGCATGCCTGTAATCCTAGCTCTTGGGAGGCTGTAAACAGGCAGATCACTAGGAGTCTGATCTAGTAGTGAAACCCTGAACACCTTGTAGACTCTTCCCTAAAATACTAACTAACTAACTAACTAACTAACTAACTAACTAAATAAATAAATAAATGCAAAGCAATCAAAGCTTGATTCTCTTTTGAAAGAGTTCTCTGTGTAGACCTCTCTTGGTATGGAAGAAACCTAAACACCACAGCAGAACACAGGGTGCCTCTGTGCACAAACTCAGTCCTCTCCACACCTCTTGCCACACACTGAACCGGACGAGAGCGGAGTCAAATTTCCCCCTAAAGTCAAATTGGAAACTGGCAATTAAATTTATAACACAAATGGCTGAGTTAACAGTATGTGAAATTTAAGTAATGGATGGACACCATTGAAATGGTCAAGAATTTAAAGAGTGGCAATCAATCTCATCTAATTAGAGAAATGCAAGTTAAAGAAGGCTATTTTCCACCTACATGTAACATTTGCAGGAAAAAGAGGGTAGACCATTGGTGGTGGAGATTCCTGGGATCCCTTTAGAGGGCAGTTCAGTAATCTGCATCAGAATTTTAAATATCAATGCACTTGATTCAACTTTAAAACTTTTAAATCTAGATTTATTTACATATGTGTACACAGATACCAAATGCAGGCTCTTTTTTCAGTCATAGTAAAAACTAAAACAATGTTTGTGTCTGTTAGTAGGAAATGGTTTACTTGACAGGAGTCCTATCCATGTATTTGGGTATTATGCTAAAAATGTAATGGGGAGAATCTATTCATACCGTGATGGAAATACGCCAACGGTATGCAGTTAAGTGCAAAAATAAACATGTAATATTAAGACCACATTTTTTGCAAAAATAAACTCTGCATACGTAGACACATTTATAGACTTTTATGGATAGAAATATATCTGTGTGTGGTGTATAATATAAAAACTTTGGCCCATATTTGCACCACAAATACCTAAAGCTATAAGAAGCTTAGAGGTGATACACGAGGGGCGGGGAAGGCTTTTGGGCTGACTACCTCCCTCTTTGGTTCATTTATTATTTTTATATGCTTAGCATCAACAAGTTAACATGCAAAGGAGACACCTACGTCCTCTGGCACTGGTTGGGCAAAGAAATGTGTATGTGTTCTGACCCCCTCTAGCAAGCACAGTGTCCCCTCGGGTCTCCTCTTTAGTTTCAAATGATGAACATCTGTATCATAAGGTAAAATTAACAGGTTTTCAAGCATTTTCTTTCCATCAGTGGCAAACTCATGTTCAATTCTTTGTGCATCAGTGCAAGCAGTTGAGAGGAATCCGTCAACGAGCAAGAAGCCGTTATGTAAATCAGTAGTGATGGCCGATGGAGGGCCATCACAAACTTTCCATTCACAAAGTTTGGAAGCTTTCAGTTTCTTTCCTGTAAATATGCAACACCTAGAGCTCTTCTATTTGGTCTTTGATACTTTTTTTTTTCCCATACTGGGGTGCGAACTCGGGACCTTGTGCTTGCCAGGCGGACGCTTATGCTGAGCTGTATCCTTAGCCCTATATTTTAAAGAGCTATTGCTTATTGTACTAGACAGCATTCCATGAAGGTGTGCAATTATAGTAAGTGTCCTTCGGTATATAGTGGTAAAGGAGAGTGGGGTGGTGATAGAAATGGTTTTCATTCTTTAATGTGATGAGCATGGCTAGTAGGGCCAAAGTGTTTTCCTTTTGCTTTTGGCTGTGAAGGGCTCTGAAGCACCCCAGTTGATGTCTAATTCTCTTAGAACTGCTTCAAGATGACGGATAAATTTATAGCTCTTCCTTTTCTGAGGCTTTTGCATCTTCACCCTCTTGCATATGGACCTTCATGTGAGCCACCCCAGTTCTTTTTTAATATCTGTAAGTCATTTATGTTAAATATATCAAGATAAGATCACTTTGCCTAAGGAGAGCTCATTAAATCTTTTATTTCGGGACTTTTGGATTGCAAATGTGGAAGAGTGTCTCAAATTTATGGTGCCTTTCATTTGAACTGGGGACGTCTCAAGAGTCACTTTTTCTGTTATCTTGGCATCTCCGCTGCACACACTGGCTGGGCCAAGAAGAACAAGCAGTGTGAGTATTAAAACCACACAAGAACGATTACATAAATGTTTTCAGAAGGTTACCAAAAGGTACAGGTCAGGGTTCGAGGCCTTTGCATCTTTCCAGATGATCACTTTATCTCTCATCCCACGCAGACCACGTGAAATGTTGCTCAGCTAAAACAGTTTCATCCAGTTCGATGAACTGCATCAAAAGCATGAGACACGAGCAGCCCCTGGCTTCCTGAGCTTTATGTCAACACGCCGTCTTCCGGGTTAGCGTCCTGTCTTCCCATGTCAGCCCACACCCGAGTCTGGTAAAGGTGCACGCTGTGTTTGCACCAACACACAAACACTGCTCACACTTGGCAGGGTGGCAGAGGAAGAACAGGCCCTGTGTCGATGAGCCTGAGGGAAGGGAGCAGGTGTGCAGCCTGGTGTCAGGTGGCTTCAGGTGGGGGGCAAGGTCTTCTCCTGGGGTGCTGGAAGCTCCATCATCAGACATAAGGCGTCTGCTTCCATGGAGCAGAACCAAGACACATGCATGGAAATGCACAGAAAATTCCATGACTGGAAACAGGAGCATCATGGTCATCCCAACTGCTCAAAGCCCAAGCAGGAGGTCTGTTAACTGTGTGACCCCCAGCAGCTGCACGTCCTGCGACCAGCTTAATACCCACAGTGTGTCAATGGCTATAACAGCACACTCAGTCAAAGCTGTCCAGGCTTGAGTTGTTGTTGGACATAAAAGGTAGGAGGTGTTTAAACATCACTTCTGGTAGAAGACAAGAATGGGGCTGGTGAGACGGCACCATGGACTCAGCGCCTGCTCTGGCAAGCACAGGGACTAGGGCTTGATCATGGCACCATATGCTGTGTCACACCCACTCCTGGGCACACTAAGGGGCCATCAAGTCTGGGCATGGTGGTGTACACCTATAATCCCAACACTGGGGAGGCTGAAAACAGGAGGGTTCCTAGGAGTTCAAGCTGCAGAGTGAGACCCTGTACTAAATATGTAGAAGTACCAGTTACATTAAAAAAAGAGACAAGAATGAAATTGAGAAAGCTGAAAGGACTTGCTAATAAATAAATATCTAAAATGGAGATAACATTTATAGTTGGCATTTATTAAGTAGTAGTCCCTCCATGAATACTATATGTGGCATCCATCCTAAGAGTTATTTCAGAAATGGAAAATTTGAAGTCTTACTAACTACCATACAGCTATCATTACTAAGCCTATTGCACAGATAAGAAGATCAAAGCTCAGAGAATACAGGCCACCTAAAACTCAGACAGACTGGCTGGCTTTACACTGCCGTCCAGGTTCCCAGGTACTGAACACGGGACACTTCCGCAGTCCCTGCCTCTTGGCAGAAGCAGGTTGTCCAGGACTGTGTTTCCAGAGGCACCCATGTTTGGTCCTCCTTCTGTGGACCACCGCTCGCCACAGAGCTTCTCTAACCAGGGAGAATCCATGGCACCTAAGCTTTCCTCTTTGTCTACACGTTTGTGTTGTCCATTGGTCCAGAGACTGGGTAAACTTCTTGCAAATAGTTAATAATTTATGAAGGCATAGAATATTTAATTTCTAAACAATATTTCCAATCCTACAAAGAAAGAAAAGGGGGAGCACAGAAACAGAGAGGAAGGAAGCAAGAAAGAAAAGGAAAAAAGAGAAGGAGTCAACGGAGGGAGGAAGAGAAAGAAAGTGGGGAAAGTAGGGATGGAGGGAGGGAGGCTGGAAAAGCATTTGATGATTTAACCAGATGCCTAATATTTCCCAAGTCAAATGGCCACAAGACAAGCAGTGAACAGCATGCGAAGGCACGCCACGTCAGCGCTGACTGAACCATACAGTGTAATACTTGCCAAATTTGTGGTTGATTAGGTTTTACTTAAATTTTGAGAGCCCTGTCTAAAAAGAGGCCATGAAGCATCATGGATCAGAGGGCTGGGGCAGAGCACAGCCTACAGGACCTGGAAAACTTCCCTTTGTACCTCTCTTGGGCCATCTAGGTGACTCCCCCTGATCCTGCTTTCAGGAGACAGAGTCCTTGGATGCCACCACCAAGGACACGGCTGTGCCAGGTCTTCTCCCAGCTGTCCAGGTCAGGAGGTGCAGCCTGGCCAGGGTGAGGAGCAGGCTGGGAAGGTTCCCTCTGCCATGCAGGGAGCAGAGTGGCCCCAGTTGTGCAAGGCAGGAGCCCAGGGGTGTAACTGACCAGGGGCGACCCACTCCTCACTTCTCCCAGCCCTGGGCCCCTCCCTCCTAGCCTTGCATCCTGCTCTTTAGAGGAAGGTTCTTTCTCTGTAGGAAGGTGGTTTCGGGGAAGTGGGGCAGGAGGCCATTCTTAGCTTTATCTACACAGAAAATCAATTGTGAATCTGAGAACATGAAAGAGGCTCCATGTTCACACTCACTGAGGCACAAATGCCCACGTGGTGAACTTCTGGGCACAGACTTGGCACGATGGTGGGAGAAGCTGGAAGGAAGAAATGCATGGCTGGGGCAAAAGACTCAGACTTAGGTGATGCTGGTGATGCTATTGTGACCCACCATTACCAATTATTACTTCACTGTCCAATAAAGTAGCAATTATTATACATAAGAAGAAGGCTTGATCCCATGACACATTCGTTGCTCTTTTCGGAAAGAATGTGCAGGGGTCCCTGTAGAGAAGCGAGGTCCCACAGCGTAGAGAGAGCTTTTGGATGAGTCTGGGGTCCCCATCCCTTCAGCAAACACCTGCTTGTCATGTGGAAGCCACACTGGCTGCTCGCTGAAGACACCCGGGTCAGCGGCTCTTGTGGAAACAGCCTCAACTGCAAAGTATGACTGAGGGCTTGGGAAGCTGAAGCTTGTACCAGGCTCAGACAGATCACGTGAGAGGAGATGTCACAGTTAATCCCCAGAACATGGGTGTTTATTTGGGCTGATTATCTTACTACGGCCTGGCCTGGCACTGTAGCCCTAGGCCCTCCGACCACTGCGCCCTGCTGGCGCCAACCACCCACACGTGTGTGACCTGTTTCCTGCCTCCCAAGCCTGGTTGTGGTGCATCTCTTGTCCTCCCTTCTGTCTCTCTGACAAACAGAAGTGTCCTAGGCTTTCTAAGCATGTAGACTATGTATCTTTCCAAGTAGGATCTGGAATCCGGAGAGATAAAGTTCTGGCAGAGAGGGGCAAGACAGAGGCCTCTTTCTGGGAAGCAGACCTGCACCTCCAGCCCCTGCCAGGCTCCCTAGAAGATGCTGGGCAAAGCTTCCTTTAGTGTTCTGTGGCTCTTCCAGGAATGCCATAGTTGCTGTGGCTTCACACGCCTCAGCCTTCTCATCTGGGGCTGTCGGGTCTGAGTTTCTGAGGATCCTCCCTTTGCAGCCAGCTTAGAGTTAAAGTACAGCTACGCTGGTGAGCAAAACATTCTAAAAATCTCATATCCTTACCCTCCACTTCCTTTGAATTTTTACTGAATTCCAGTTTAGGGAAAGAGGACCAGGATCTTAGAAAACCCCTGTGGTTCTCTCTCTCCTCCCCGCTTTGACTGCTAGGCCTTCCAATCTTGTCACTATGAGGTCCCTTGACCAGAAACTTTGGTGTCATTCTTTTTCTGAGGAGAGTTTTATGTCCTTTAAAGTTGGATGGGAAAAACAGCACCATCCATGTCACTCTTAACTAAAATTTAGCATTAGAGCTAGACACAGAATATCCTGGGCTTTTTCTCTGTTGAAAAATGCAGGTATTTTTTTCTGTTTTTGATGTGACACTGTGTGTCTTGCTTTGTGTGTTTCCAACCATGCTTCTGAAAGCAATCCCTAGCTTCCAGTGGCCCAGCAGGCATTCACTACACAAAGGGAGTTTTGAGACCTTGGAGTCAATTCCATGCAGGGAGGTAGAAGAAGGATGCAAAGAGTGAGTTCTTTCTTGTTTTCTGTTGTGGTATCAAGGATTGAACTCAGGACCTCGTGCTTGCTGGGCAGGCACTTATGCTGCTGAGCTACATCCCTGGCCCCAAAAAAGAGTGAATCTTAATGAAGCAAAAAGCAAGGACTAGGACTTCGTCTCTGTGCATTTTTCTCTGAGACCCTCTGAGAACCAGCTTTCAGGCATACCTCAGTGTTTGTCCAGAGGCAACCTTGACTAATCATATGCAGTTTACAGAGACAAATGCAAATAGATGAAATTACTATTAACAAATGAAGTGATATTTAGTCTGGACTAAGCTTAGCTTCTAGGAAATCCACTTCGTTGTGTGCAGGGTTAAGGGAAAGGGAATGGAGCCTGTCTGGGGGCACTGAGCACGGAGTCACATTTTTCTCCCACTCTTTTCCGGGATACCTGAACCTTTGTCTGTGCTTGAGAATTTTGAGTTTCTGGGTCTCAGAATGAGAACAAATGCACAAGCCACCAAGTCTAAGAAGACAGGAGCTCGAACACATGGTCCTGTGTTACAGAGCACTTTGTGAGTGCCCTGCTCTACCATTGTACAATTGCTATCGGTAGATGAAGATGAAGCCAGGTGTGCCGGTGCACAGTGTAATCCCAGCCTTCAGGAGCCTGAGGCAGGAGGATTGCAGGTTTGAGAACCACCTGGGCTGCATTACGTGACCCAGTCTCAAATACCTAAAGAAAAAAACAGTTGCCAAGAAGCACTCCAGTGCCGCAGGAGAGGCCAAGAGGCCCTGCTGATGACGTCAGGGATGGAATTAGATGTCCCACTTCCTAGCTGACTCTCCTCTCCATGCCGTACTTTGACAGTAAAAAGATATCACAAAGGTCAAGACAAAGCTTTAGCACAGATTTCCAGTGAGACCTCGGCTCCTGGGGCCAGTGGGAAACTAACCCGAGAGAGATAAGGTTCCTAGAAACTTCGGTTCCACTGCTCAGCGATGGCTGCTGGCCAGCGCCCACCAGCCTGCAGGCCACCGGGAGCTCACAGCCTGTGGGAAACCAGCCTTGCAGACACAGCGCAGAAAGGGCCAGCACCTTGAGGTCACCGGCCTGCCCCAGCCGGTCCCGAACTCAGGGTCAAGGCTGCTGCAGGCAGAGGGAAAAGAAACAAATGAAAGCAGCCTTCCTTTCACCAACACGTGCCTTTGCTCCATGCTGGATCTCGGCCTCTCTCTCCCATCTCAGCGCTTGGCCTGTCTTGGCTGAAGGTTGGAGCAGGGTCAGCTCAGCCTCTCTGGCCAGGAGGGATGGACAGCTCTGGCCACTGTGGAGAGGCTTAGCTCAGCCTCTCATTCTGAGCTGGATCCTAGGTGATGTGTCAGCACTTACTGCCTCAGAGCAGAGCTCCAGTAATTTGTACTTCACGATAAAGGACCAAGTATGAGGTGCGGGTCTTGGTTCTGGGGTCCTTTCTAAGGTGAGTGGCAGGCACCCTCCTCCACCTATCAGACTCTTGTAGCTCAGCCAGTGCACTCCAGAGCACCTGTGGGAGTCTGGGCCATGTTCTTAGTAGGGCATCACCAGCCTCCTCACCCTCTCCCTCTTGGGAGACTCAAGGTGCACCCTCTGGACACAGCCCTGGTGGCAAGTGTCTGCCTGGGCTTTCCCCTGGACACTTGTGACTATGGCAGTGGAACATCCTCAGAGATCCATGGCTGTCTTCTTCAGGGTGCAGGGAGAGATCACCCTTCTCCACCACTTTGAGGACTCTCCTCCAGGGAAGGGAGTTAGTGGCATGAAGATCCAGGGCGTTCACTTTGCAACGGGTCCCCTGCTGGGAAGTTTCCCTGTATTCAAGCTTCCATTGAATCTTAAAGTCAGTTGGGGAAGAAAGTGGCATCATCATCTTCCCTCGCATTTTTGCAAGCTCAGAATGAGCAGTGCAGATGATTTCTAAACTGGACTCCACTCCAAAGCTACCAATGCGAGCTGGATGCGGTTGATTTGTAAACAGGGACTGGTTCTTGAGGAAAGACATCACTGTCTCAGTCCTGCTCACCTGTTCCTCTAGCTTATTTATTTATTTATTTTATTTTTGTGATACCAGGGATTGAACTCAGGACCATATGCTTTCCAGGCAGGTGCTTATGCCTGCTGAGCTATCTCCCTGGCCCCGAGTTTACTTATTTTTCATTAATTGATTAATCTCATTTTTGCAGTGCAGGGACTGTCACTCAGAGCCTTGGATGTACCTGGCATTGGCGCCGCCACTGAGCCCTGCCCCCAGCTGCAGCTTACATGCAGATGCCCCTGAAATGATCCATTTCCCTAATAAATATTTGGTATAAGAGCAGATTCTTAAAGCGACAGACTAAGACTTGTCTACAGGGCTCTAACACATAGTGGATACACGGTCAGAGTGGAAATGAAGGAATTGTGACATCCTCAGCAGTGTACCTGTTGTTGCCTCTGTACACACACACACACACACACACACACACACACACACACGTGGATTAAATAGGAGCACTGTGTTTCTGCTTTGTAAAGGAGATGTAGCTGTTGGGTTGCTTTGAACATGGCCTGTCCTCACAGCAACCTTGCTCTTCTTTGTGGGCACATAGTCATGGGTAGGAAACCCCATCTCCCAGAGCAGCCCGTTCTGCTTCTCTGTGACTGGGAGGCAAAGGGGAGGGGAGGGGTGGCCCATGTAAGGTGGCTCCTTCATCAGCTGTCTGCGTTGCTCTCTGGGTGGTCCTTATGGCAAGATTCCCGTGAGGGTCACACAGTGCGCATCCAGCACCACTCTCCAGCGAGCGGTCTGTGAGGAGTGTCTCGGTGTCCATTCTAGTGGCCGAGATCCTCCGAAGCCTCCCTCAACGGCAAATGTTCCTCCTTTCTTAGCCACGGATGGCACACGTGGCTTAATTTCCCAGGTTCTCTGAAAGATTATCTGGAAGGGATTTTTTAGCCCTTGTCTGGATTTGACAAAAACATTCATATGGTTAATGAAAGCATTTAAGTGGATGCTAGAAGGTTTTCTAATAGTGTGGTTCCGGAAAAGTTAAGAGGCGCCCTCAAGCTATCTTCCACCCATGAAACTTTGAGTCTGGGACCCGAAAGACTGAGGTGCCAACTTGTGGAAGCGGCCAGCATGTCCAACACAAAATGATGGGAGAAGAAAATACGTTTCCATGCCATGAAGCACTGTTCCAGCCTGAAGAAGAATAATCTTGCGCAACCTGTAGGGCGACATGGGCATCTTGAGTCCTCAATGTTAAGTGAAATAAGTCAGACACAAGGTCTCCAATACTGCAGTTTTTCTTATGCAAGAAAATGCAGAGCCCAATAAAAGCTACCAAGATGATCATGCTCTAGTGGGAAGCAGAACAAGAGATGAACGGGGAGAAAGAAAACAGAAAAAAAGAATTCGGACACGCCACGTCCTTGTGCCAGCTCCACCGAGGAACCGAAGTGTGTCGCTCTGTGCAGAGACTGACAAAATAAAATGAGAAAGTCCCGAAGTGATAGTCACTCAAAGGAGGACTCAGATGTTATTTATCCCGCGTTAAATAATTTCCCCCTTGCTCCTGAGCTGCCTGTACATCCCCCCCTGAAGACTCAGCTTAATTATAAATGCTATGCATACCAAGGTTTAGAGCAAGGCTGTAGGAAATTCAGCACACCTTAGAGTCGCTCCCTGGTGGAACGTTCTGGAGGTGATGGCTGTCAAGAAGGAAGAGATGCTACATCTTAGCAAAAATACTATTGACATCTGTCAGAGAAGCAGCCATGCACCCCACTGGGCCTCAGGACGCTGCGCTTGAACACGTATCCCTCGGCTCGCTCCCCTGCTGCACAGTGGCTAGTGCTTGCATGCCTGGCGCTGCTAACACGGGTGACCAGTAAACAAGATAAAGTTCACAAAGTTTAACATGATTAAACTGCTCTCTAAACATTCCTTCTATTTACAACAAATTGTTCCCCTGGTCAAAGGCCAGGAATTTATTATACAACCCACAGTGTTTGAAAACTTCGGCCCCAGCAGCATCTGAGAAAAGGAACTACCCGAAACATGTTAGAGGAAAACTTCTCATCTTTGATGTTAAACCGTTGCTAAAAGTGGGCTGAACCAGGAGGACTGAAGCATGGTTTTAGAGCTGTTGTGCAAGTTGTCAGGCCCCAGACTTACAATTTTCCCAGGCAAATTTTTTAATTTAGAGACCGTCTTGTTTCCCATTTTGACTCTGTAATTCTTTGTATTTGAGAGTTAGGAATCTGCAGCCCTGATGGCATCATCCTAATTGCCCAGTGAGCTGCCTTCCTCACGAGCGAGAGTCCATCTCCAAGGCAGAGCGCGCGCCGGTGGGAATCCTTGTCTCTTCCGGGATGCCGTTGATGAAGACAGAGGCCTGGCCCAGAGCAGCTCCTGCCAATGCCAGAGCAGCATGTGCTCTCTTGCACCCATATAAATTAACAGAAACGCTAGAGGAATTTGTTGGCTGTACAGAGTAGTTCATCAGCACTCGTGAAAGCAGTTTGGTTGTCCTAGAGACATAAATTCTAACTTGCTTGTCAGTGGCTCTGGGGTGAAGCAAAGAAACCCCTGTTGTCAGGTTGGTGCACTGGTGGTACCTTGGATGCTCTGACCGGAAGTCCCCTCCCGTGGCCGGAAGGAGAAGATGGAAGCCCCGGGCCCAAACCTTGGCTTCCTGGAGAGACAGACATCTTGTGCTGTCCTGGGAAGCAGCCCTCATGTCCTGCGCACCTCACGACCTCAGCCCTGGACAGTCCTGGGCCCTGAAGATGCGGATTCGTGGTCAGCTCCACCGGGTTCCCTGCCGCCAGCCTTGGCCCTTGAACCCATCGCCACCGTGCAGGCAGGGTCCTGCACACACTGGACAGCTGCCCACTCCCTCCTCCACGGGAAGGCCCCGGACAGGGACAGGGGAAGCTGCTGTCGCTTTTGTGTGAGCTGCCAGCTGCCCTACTTCTGCCCTGACCTCAGGACCATTGCTTCTTCAGCTGGATTAGACAAGAATAAACAGAAAGGTCAAAGCCTGGAAGTCTCAAATACGGTTTTAACTATTAAGTTCTTTCTTTCTTTCCTTTTTTTCTGCTTTTCCTTCCTTCTTTCCTTCCTTCCATCTTTAGTCATTAAGTTTTTTCTTTCTCCCTTCCTCCCTCCCTCCTTCCCTTCCTGCCCCTTTTCCTCCCTCCCTCCTTCCTTCTTTTTTTAAAAATTAAATTTATAGGTACTATCTAGAAAGACATAATAATCATATTCATCACAGGGAATTTGCACCTATTTTTTTTCTTGAGGTGCTACAGGTTGAACCCAGGGTGTTCTATGCTAAACACACACATGATCAGTAACTGGCCCACATATTTTAAGGAATGTACATGTAGTACCGAACGCAGTTCCTGCCTGCAAGCGGAGTAGAGGGTGGGAGAGTCAAAGGAAACCTGGTTCAAATCCAGACCTTCTTAGTTAGGGCTTGCATGGCTTTTGGCCCACTGCTCCTCAGTCCTGGGCTCAACTTCCGCACCTGCGCTGTAGTGGTGATGGCAGTGCCAGGTGTCGCAGAGAGGGTTGGAAGTGATGCGGCTGTGCGAGTGAAACGCTGACGCGGGTTCTCATTGCCCTGCGGCTTTTTCCCCTGGACCTTGTTATTAAGTCTTACTATTGCCTATCTCTTGTCTGTACTTAAAGTTATTAATGCTTTCCAAAAATTAAGTTATGTATGCTTTGGCTTTGTCATATAAGGGAAATGGTGCAGCATTTTACCTCACGTATCTGATTTTCTTCATCTACATTAGGGTCTAAACATTCATCAGTTTTCCTGCAAATGCATGGAATTTATCCTTCTTTCTGATAGAATAGCTCTCCATGTCATGTCATGTAAGTACAGCATTTTCTTTCTTTCTTTCTTTCTTTCTTTCTTTCTTTCTTTCTTTCTTTCTTTTGTATCTTAGGGAAAGGTCTACAGGGTGTTCAGGGTCTCACTACTAGATCGAACTCATACTGATCTGCCTGTTTACAGCCTCCCAAGAGATGGGATTACAGGCATGTGCCACCATGTCCAGTCTCAATTGCTATCTCAGTGCACCCCAGGGGTGGAGCTAGCAGGCAGGCCTGGGGATCGAACCCCCAGCCCCTGTGCCTGCTTGTAGGCACTTTAATCTGCTGAGCTATTTGGTTGGCCTTAGTACAGCATTTTCTTGACCCCCCCCCAAAGATAAAAATATAAAAGACAATAAGAAATAGGGAGATAGTTTGCAAATGGTAAGGCAACCCAGAGGTAGAAGCTAATGAACTGGGATGTAAATACAGGTGCTGACCGCATGGCATTAGCGTACTGCTGTGCACTGCAAACATGCAGCAGAAGTGACAGGTGGATGGAGCAGACAGACTGACATGTTCCC
>PVKN010008632.1:0-24954 GCA_004027915.1 Capromys pilorides | reverse complement strand
CCCGCAAGGCTTTCATGGCTTTTTTTTTTTTCTGTTTGAGACAGGTTGACCTTGAGCTCACTTTGTAGCTCAGGCTGGTCCTCTACTCACAGGGATCCTCTTGTCTCAGCCTCCCGAGGGCTGGGATTACAGGCATGTGCCACCACCATTCCTGGCAGTGAAGAAAAAGTAAAGAGCTTCCTGAGTTTGGTGTTAGTGCCTTGGCTTGGAGGTCCACCCTTCATGCCCTGAGATATCAGAGGTTTTTGGTTTTTTTTTTTTTTTTTTTTCGAGACAGGGTCTCGCTATGCAGCTCAGGCTGGCCTTGGGCTCACTTTTGTAGCCCAGGCTGGTCTTGAACTTGCACTGATCCTCCTACCTCAGCCTCCCAAGTGCTGGGATTACAGGAGTGCGTCACCACGCCTGGCCAGAGGTTATTTTTTTTTTAAAGAAAACTTTATGTATTTATGTTATGGCTGGCTTAGCCTGCCCTGGGTGTGGGGCTGGCACAGCACGTGATGCCAGGAATCAAACCGTGATCCCAGTGGTTGCCTAAATTTGCCTAAGCAGGAGCCTTAGACCACTGAGCTATCTCACCAGCCCTGATATCAGAGGCTCTGTCTCAATCTCAGCCCACTGTTCCAAGTCACTCGGCCTAGCTCCACAAACTAGCTCACAGTGAGACCTGTTTGCATGGCTTAAAGTCAGTAAAGGGAGAAAGTAGTAGCCTAGCAGGCTCTGTACATGTGGATACAGAGCAGTAGGGCCGAATGCTCTTCTTTCAAAAGAGCCATCCCCGGGGTCCCCCATGCTGCAGGAACCCGCCACCTCTAGGTTCTCTGTCCTCACAGATTCTGCCATCTTTCAGCTCTCTGCTGGGTCACAAGTGGCCTTTTTTCTTTTTTTTATTTTATTTTATTTATTTGTTTGCTTGTTTATTTGTTTCTTTATTTACTTATGGCTGGCTCAGCCTGCCCTGGTGGTGGGGCTGGCGCAGCATGTGGTGCAGGGGATCGAACCGCAGTCCCAGCAGTTGCCTGAGCTTTCCTAAGCTGGCGCTTTAGACCACTGAACCATCTCGCTGGCCCCTTTTTTCTTTTAGACATTCTCATGTCCTCTAGGAGTATGTAGGACATGAGAATGTCTAAAAGAACCAGCCCATGGAGGGCTGGTGACTGACTCAAGGGAATAGGACAGGTGTGGTCCTCCAGCCCTGGATGAGTGACCGTACCATGAAGGTCACTATCACAGCAGGCACAAGGATGGCCAGGGCTTCCTGCAGAGCCAGGACAGGAGCTGCCACCCAGCTGGGCCCACTGAATGCAGAGCACTGACCGCAGGGACAGGGACAGGAAGGGGATTTTACCCTCTGAGAGACCCCTGTCACTCCTTCATCCCAGGACACTTCTGGAAACTTTTGCCTCCCCCTCTCCCCCCCCGCCCCCCCAGTTCCCTGTAGGTCACCACAGGTCTTCCTTGGTGACTGCTACTCATTGCCACTGGCCATCACCAATCTCTAGTCACCACCTGTGCTTGCTGGTGGCCTCTGCCGGTCTCTGGAGCTCTTCGGGATTGGCTGCTCTGAAGGTCACCAGGTCTTCTCAGTGCAGTCCGTTCAGCCCACCCTACCCGGGATAAAAATCAAGAGTGGGCAACAGAACCACTGGAGCGAGGCTTTATCAGGAGCTGTGCTCCGGCACGGGGCTGGCACGCTCTCCCCTGGGCCCCGGGAGTATGTGGAAGCACGGCTCAGGCAGAGCATGGCCACACTACAGCTGTGTACGCTTTGCGGACTGATTTCAGGGTAGTGACACAGGGAATGGAGTCACCTAGAGGTGGCAGGACAGACTCATCAAGAGAGGCTGCGTGACAGAGGCATCTGGGATAGGTCTGTGTTTCAAGCACTTGGTCACCAAGGCAAATGTGTCCCTGAGTGACTGGAGGCCATCCAGGACAGGCAGCTATCACAGTCACAGCCTGGCCAGGCTTGGGAAGAAGCAGCTGCTTGATGGTTCAGTGGTCTAAAGCGCCTGCTTAGGAAAGCTCAGGCAACTGCAGGGACTGTGGTTTGATCCCCGGCACCACATGCTGCGCCAGCCCCACCACCAGGGCAGGCTGCCAGCCACAAAATAAATAAATAAGGAAACAAACAAACACAATAAGCAAACAAATAAATAAATAAATAAATAAAAAATTTTAAAAAAAAACCAATGCTGGCCTTTCTGTTGCGACTCTGACAGCCTCCTCAGAGGAGTCTGCAGACGGAGCCACTGTTTGAGGTTTGATCAAAATGACAGTGGCTTAAATTTCTTTTAAACTTTATTATAGCCAGGACCGGCAAGATAGCTCAGTGGTCTAAAGCATTTGCTTAGGCAAACTTAGGCAACCACAGGGACCAGGGTTCGATCCCCGGCACCACATGACATGCACGCCCCACCCCCAGGGCAGACTGAGCCAGCCATAACATAAATAAATAAAAAGTTAAAAATATATACATACAAATAAAATTTATTACAGCCAAGGACACATTGCCAGTGATCTCTCGTTAAACCCTCATCCCACCATCCTGGCTGCCTTCTGTAGCCTTTCTGGCAGTCGTCTTTCTAGGTACCTTTAGTGGTGTTGTGGCTGCCCAATGTCCTGAATCAATTCAAAGCATTTGCCCTTCATGGTCGTTTTGCCTGGAGAAGAGCCAGAGTTACATGGTGCGTGGTCAGTGCCCACAGCGGCAACATTTTCATTGGACAGAAATGGTTGTAAACGTTTGGTCAATATGGGTGATGAAAAATGTGGTGAATGTGCCAGGGAATGTGGTACACACCCTATAATCCCAGCACTCACGAGGCTGAGGCAGGAGGAACACCAAGAGTTTGATCTCAGCCTTGGCTGTGTAGTGAGTTCTAGGTCAGTCTGAACTACATGGTGAAATTCTCTCTCAAAAAATAAGGAAGAGGGCTGGGGAGATGGCCTAGTGGAATAAGCACCTACCTGGCAAGCACAAGGTTCTGAGTTCAATCCCCAATACTAAAAAAAAAAAATGGGAGGGGCAATGTTTAAAATTTTTCAAAGAACACATTGCCACTAATTCTATTCAAAATACTCCCCCTCATTTCAAACTTATCCCACTGTTCTTGGTAATATCTTTTACTGTAGCAAAATTTTAAACTTCAGCCCTTCTCCGTATCTTTCGATCACCCCTTTTATTGATCATGAGCACTGAGTTCAGGGAACCGGGGGCTTCAGCAGTGGCCCAGTCCCTCTCTGACCTCTCTGTCAGACTCAGCTCTCTGGCTGCTCCTTGGAGACGCAGCTACGGTACCTGCAGGGCCCCAGGGTGGAGGGCAAAGTTGTCATGGCACGTTATAGCCCAGCTGGAGGGCAGCTGCTGAGATAGTCCAAGGTGCTGGGGGGACCCTAGCTGGCAGCCCTGGCTACCCTTCCGGGGTGGGGGGTGTGACAACTGCCAGTCAGGAAAAGGGAAGGGTGGGTCGTGTTTGTCCTCCTCTGCCACCGTCAGTTCCTTCCTGTCCAAGGCCTCCAGCAATTCCCCATCCTGACTCTCCTCCCACAGATGGAAGAGGTTTAGATGAAGTCAGCTGCACCAGGAGAGACCACCAACGGGTCTGGTGGGGGGGAGGGGGGCCCATCTCCTAGACATGCTCTTCCCACAGCCCCACCCACAAATCCCAGCATTTGTAATCCCAGCACCCCAAAGGCTGAGGCAGGAGGATCACCAAGAGCTCAAGGCCAGCCTGGGATACATTGGAAAAAAGAAAAGCCATGGTTTTCAAATATGTCTAATCTCAGCCAGAAATGTTGTATGTGAAGCAATACCTCTTATTCTAGATGCTGTGTGGACTGCGTATTGAAAAATGTTACCCTTGTCTTGCTTTTGGGAAGCAGTTTTTCATAAGATGCTGGCCCGCATCCACCCAGGAAACCCAACATCTTCTGCAACCACCACGTTTTATGGAAACAATAAATCCGCATGCTGTTCTGGAAGCTAACCGAAGAAGTGCTCCCGGGAATCCACACCTCCGTGGTTCCCTGCAGACAGGCTCCGGGCCTCTCGGTTCTCTCCTTCCCCATGGCAACCCCGCCCGCCCAGTGACAGGAAGCCCATGTACCTTGTCCCTGCCCTTTGGTGGCTTCTGTGAGCAGGAACCCTGCCTGCCTCACCTAAAGGAGTCTAAAAATGGACAAGAGTGACACATCATGTGGGAGGAACGTGTGTGTTATTTTCTAATGCATGTTTAAGAGCTTACTTTATGGTCTGCTGGGTGTCTAAATGGCTTAGTACCCTTTATTTTCTTTTTTGAGACAGGGTCTCACTGTGTAACCTAGTGATCCTCCTCCTGCCTCAGCCTCCCAAGTGCTGGCATGACAGGCGAGATTCAAATCAACAAGGATTCAGAGCTGAGAGGCTGGAAGCAGAAAACCCGCGTAGGAAATATGTCTTCATCTTCTCACAGCCTGAGCGCAGCCTCCCCCACTTTCCTCCCCATCCTCCCACCTGACTCTGGCCTCCCAAGGGGCAGCTCCAGCTGAGTCTGTTTCTTCTCTGAGCTCCAGGGCAGGGCTGGAAGAGGGGCCTGAATTCCCAGGATTCCGCCCCCTCAGGACAGGGAACCTCGGGGGCATGGCATGCCGGAGTCCTGCGGTTTGCAATTCTGCCTCCCTGAAGGAGCTGCATCTGCTGTGAACAGGAATATTTTGTTGCCTCTCTCCCTCCTCCTTTACTCTTTCTCTTCATTTTTTTTTACTTATTTGCTTGCTTTGGTTTTTCTAAAAGAGGGTCTCACTATGTACTTCAAGCTCCCTTGAACTCACTATGTAGCCCAGGATGGCTTGGAATTCACAGCAGTCCTGCCTCAGCCTTGGGAGGGCTGGGATTACAGGCGTGCTCACCGAGCCTGGCCCTTCCCCCCCACCCCCCACCCCGGCCCTCTTTCCTTTCCTTAATGGCTACATTCTTCTTGGTGCTGTCTTCCTCTGGCCAGATCAATCAATGCTTTCCTATGATGAATATGACCATTAGGTGTCCCTAAAATGTCCCAATAAGCTTAATATAGAAAAAGATCCAGCCAGGCATGGTGGCGCACACCTGTCATCCCAGCAGGAGGATCACTGCAAGTTTGAGACCAGCCTGGGCTCCAAAGGGAGCTCAATCACAGCCTGAACTGCATAGCGAGACCTTATCTCGAAGACAATATAAATAAATATATAAATAAATAAAAATAAAAAATGAGATCCATCTGTGCTGCTCCCCACACCCCACTTCCTGCTGCTCTGTGTCACCTCTTCCCCTTGGTGTGTGGCCTGTCCCCTTCCTTCCCTTCCTTCAGTGGTCACAGCTCCAAGCTCCTAGAAAACAGGTGTCCAGCGCCTCGAGGAAATCAGTCCTGCTCCCCTCCCCGACCCTTCCCATCCCTCACCTCCAGGTTGGTTCAGCGCTAACAAGATGCCAGGCACGGGCTCAGCACTTACCCCACTTGCTGATTCTATCCTGGTCCATGTTTCAGGTGAAAATGCAAGGTCCACTGAAGTAACTTGCTCAAGTCATACATGCAAGGTAGTTGTGCCAGGGTTGCAGTCTGGTGCCACCATAGCAAATCTACTCACCTAGTGAACACAGACAGCAAGCAACATTCGAGCATTGGAGACACAGGAGTGGTAGAAAAGAGTGGGCTCAATCTCCATGGAGGTGACAGACCCTGCAGGACATAGCACGTGTCCAATGGTAAAAAATAAAAATGAAGCGTGCAGAGGGAGACAGCCAGCCCGCAGCCAGGGATGACATCAGGGAGTGATACGGAGCAGATGCGAGGTGGCAGATATGCCAAGTTTGTGCTCTCCACAGTCACAGAATGAGCTCTGAGGAACAATGGAGGTTCACAGCAGGAGATAAGGAATGGAGAATAGGAATGTGTGGGAGACCACCACACTGGGCTCTCCTGAGAAAAGAAGTCCCTTGCCTCCTCCATCTTTCTCTGACCTCTCGTTCAACTGACAAGTGCAGACCTGGCTGCATTGAAACGGATGTTCTCTTAATTGACTAAAAGAATATTGCAGCCTGTGTCACTAAAGCACAGGGAAGAAAGCCTCCCCTCCCCTATGGCTGCAGTGGGGGCTTGAGCAAGCGCCTGTGAGAGGCCAGTGCTACACATAAGACACCATCACAGCTGAGGCCACGGGACTCAGAATTATACTTTCCTGGCAGTGAAGGTGCCAGCCTTGTATACATCAAACCATTCTGTGCAGGGACTGTTCATTCAGGCTGCCCTTGAACTCTAATTGCAACTTAGAGAGCCTCTGTGCCTGGTATACATTGCTGCTTCTCCTTATAGGCGGTGCCTGCAAGTTTCTCTTCCCTGGCACTGCTTTGACCCCTGTCCACTTTCCTGATTGATACCAGTAAGAACTATGAGCTTTTGGCCTCCTGGCCTTTTGTTCCACAGCAAACACTGGATCATCCCAGAACTCCTCAGCTTCAGAACTTTCTCTCTTTGTCTTTCTTTTGCATCTGTGTGCCAGCTGCAACCTGGAGGCAGAGGGTCCAACAGAAATGTGGACTAGTTCCCAAGAGACAAGAGAGGTCCTAAGTGGGCTGCCAATGAACCCACCTCTCCAAGGAAGTCTGATAGAGCAAAATCATGAGACGATGTTGGGCAAAATTATCAACCAATAAGACTTCAAGTATAGTAGCTTAGGTGGGGTTGGAGAGATGGCTCAGTGGAGTAAGTGCTTGCCTAGCAAGCATAAGGTCCTGGGTTCAGATCCTGGTACCACTAAAAAAGAAGTATAGTAGCTTAGGTAATATTGATCTAATGATAACAGCAGTACACAAGTACAACATTAGCCCTGGTCCATAATCGACATAGTCTTGCTCTTTTTTTTTTTTTAGAAGTTTTATTCTTAATGGTCTCAATCTTAGTCTCAGTCTTCTCAGTCTCCGTAGGTGGAAGAGGATGAACCATCTCTGAGACATAATGGGAGATCTCAAAAGGGTGAGACCAGTAATCCCAAGCTTCCTTAGGGAATTGTGTGAAACTAGTCATTGTGGCTTTAATCTTATTCTGATGCACCTCCAGCCCCAGTTTGATGTGTTCTCACCTTCTGCACTGAATCCCTTGAGGCCCAGCCCTGGCTAGCTGCCTACTGAATTTCTACCTAAGCCTCGCTGTCTATAATAGGACGCCTCAAAGCCAGGATGGCCCTATGAACTAGTAGCCCAGGCAGCCTTCAAGTTCATCAGGATCCTCCTGCCTCAGCCCCCAAGTGCTGGGATGCCATGCTTGCGCCAGCACACCAAGCTCTAGTTCTCCGTCCAGCAAACAAATCCCCATTGCAGCTCCCCCTGTTGCTCTAATGACCCCCAACAGCCCCTCTGTGAATGTCGCCTTGCGCAGAGCCAGGGTTTCCCCATCACAGGGTCAGTGTTGAAAGGGGCACAGCTGAGCTGCTCAGAGCTGGTTCTGTCACTCCTGCTGTCCAGACAAGGAGGTGCAGGGACAGAGATGAGCAGGCTCAGCGCCCAAGGTCACAAGCAGAGGACTCTGAGTGTCAGACTGCCATCAGGGCCCCGAATCCCACCCACTGAGCTATGCAGCTCCTTGCTGTGGGGAAGGACACCCTGACGGGCACCCCGGGGACCAGAAGAGCTCTTCCCACAGGCGCATGCACCTCTAGGAAAGCTTTCAAGAAAGCACTTCTCTTCACCTTCCTTTTTCAGGTTCTCTGTCCTTCCTTTTTCCGCAGACACTGAAGGAAAGTGAGACTCAGGCCCTAGGAGATAAAAACAGGTTATGCTCTAAAAAATCTGTATGGCATGGTGGTGTATGCCAGCCTGGACTACGTAGTGAGTTCAAGACAAACCCGAACTGCTAGTGAGACCCTGTCTCAAAAAAATCAAAATAATAATAATAATAAATTTTTTAAAAAGGGGGGCTTGCCAGGTAGCACAGTTGGTTAAAGCACATGATTCAGCAAAGTTTCTCAGGTGCCGGGGACTGTGGTTCGATTCCCAGCCCCACTTGGAGCATGAGACCTGCCCTTAAGGCTGCCTCGGCCAGCCCCCCACCAAAAAAAGAAAAAAGAACCTCAGTTGTGGTGGCACATGCTTGAAATACAGGCACTCTCGGGGGATTGACACACAAGTATGGCCACAAGTTCAAGGCCAGCCTGAGCTGCACTGGGAGTTCAAGGTCACCCTGAACTACAATAAGGTCCCATCTCCAAAAAAACAAAAAGTAAATAAATAAAATAAAAAACAGGACCAAGGATACAGCTCAGTAGCATAGCCCCTGCTTGTCAAGTATGAGGTCATAAATTCAGTTTCTCATAACAAAAAAAAAAAAAGAAATAAGTGAAACAAGCCTGTTGTCTGTAACTACAACACGTGGGAGGTTGAGGAAGGGGGACTGCTGAGAGTTCAAGGCCAGCCTGGGCTACATAGTAAGTTTGGGCTGGGTGTGTGGCTCAGGTAGAGCTCTTGCCTTGAAAGCACAAGCCCCGTGGCTCAATCCCCAGTAACACACACGCGTGTCAGGTAAGAAAAGCATAGTGAGGTCAAGGCCAGCCTGAGCTAAATGAGATCCTGTATCAACAAATCAACGGATAAATAAAACAAATAAATCCTTTATGCAACCAATTCTCCTTGCTTGGACTCCAGGAGCCCCGTATATCCATCTCATCATCATTTATCCTGTTGAGTTTCTTACTCTGGCACTCCAATTGGAGCTTTGCAGCTGGTGTTTTGCATTATGAAGTAACAGCTATCTTTCTATAGCTATCTCTGTTTTTTGAGAAACTTCTTAGCAAAGGCTGGTCCCCTGATCTCACTGCCACTGGGAACAAGGACAATGTAGCACCAATGTCTCAGAGGATGAGGAACTGGTGGCATTCCTCAGCCCAAGGTCAGCTGACGACTCCTCAAGCTACACTGCTCCACGGTTAGGGCCTGCCTGGCCCACAGGAGCATCTCTCCTTGGATCAGCAGCTGGGCAATCCTATAAATCTAATTTGTAACTATTTTCCCCACATAGAAGCCTTTTTTACTTTTTTTCATGGCACTGTCTGAAAAACAAAAGTTTTTTGACTTTCATGAAGCTCCATGAAAATTTTTTCTTCTGTGGTTTTACTTTGACATTGTATCTAAGTTCTGCCTAATGCCAGGTCATGGACATGCATTCTGGGTTTTCTTATAAGGGTGCTTTAATTTGGGTTCTTACATTTATATTTTTAATCCATTTTGAGCGTATTTTTGTGTGTGCAATGAAGTAGAGGTCCAACTTTATGTTCGTTTTTTGAAACAGGGGCCTTGCTGTGCAGCCCGGGCTGGCCCCGAGCCTAGGTGGTCCTGCTACCTGAGTTTCCAGGGTGCCTGTACCGCTAGACCTGGCCCCAACTTCATTCTTTTAGCCCCACTTGTTAGAAAGCCAGGATCTTTTTTTTTTTTTTTTTTTTTTTTTTTTTTTTTTTTTTTTTTTTTTTTTTTTTTTTTTTTTTTTTTTTTTTTTTTTTTTGTCTTTTTGAGACAAGTTCTCGCTATGCAGTTCAGGCTGGCCTTGAGCTCACTTTTGTAGCCCAGGCTGGTCTCAAACTCGCACCGATCCTCCTGCCTCAGCCACCCAAGTGCTGGGATTACAGGCATGCACCACCACTCCCTGCCCCAGAAAGCCAGGTTCTTTAAGTGTGATTCAGTTCACAAGTCTCCTCTGATTAAAACCTCCTATGACTTTCCACTGCACATACCATACAGTATGAATTCCTCTGCTTCTCCCCACAGTCACTGCACACCATCCTCCAGGTCCTGCTCCAGTCTCCATCTTGTGGAGTTTCATGCTTTTCCCAAAGCTTCCAAAGCTTTCTTTATCTCTCACTGTAAACATCATGTCCTCAGCAAGCTTTCTTCAACTGTTCTCAAGTAGGTTCTCCATCCATCTTGTTTACTTTGTGTATCGCCCCGCCCCCCCACCACTGAGTGTTTTTTCTTTTACAAAATAATATCTTGTCCTTATATGAGGTGAACTCTCAGTTATGTCTCCAGGTAGGCCTTTGGTTCCTAGGCTGAAATGCTCCTCCTTCCTCAGCCTCCCAAGGAGCTGGGATTGTTTACTGGCTTCTTGGGTTCTGAAGAGATTCCTTCCCGATACTTGGTGTCCCAAAGAATTGGAAAAGAGACTCAAGAAAGGTAAGAGGGACTTACTTTTATTGGAGGTAGAAAACATAATCACCCTGCAGAATGAGAGCCAGGGCTGAGAAGGCTCACTCATGAGGGTAACAGCTGGGCTCTTCTGTATCTCCCCTTCCTAGAACCTTCTCTCCCATTCAAAACCAACACTTGTGACAGTCCTCTTACCACAAGCTCACCTAGCCTGCTATCAGATCTCAAATGTCCTCTCAAATGTTTGCTCAATTCCACACCAGATGTAAATGAAGAACTGGACATAGCACTTTCTGACTGGTCCAGGTAAAGGGCTGGAAACGGTTTTGCACATGCACTCTGGGTCCCTGTGCTGACAAGTTGTGTCCACCTGCCCAGCAGGCTTTGCCCTGCCGTAGTCTCCTCTCTCAGGCCGTAGGTACACACATTGCCCCTGGATCTCATTCTCATTCTTTTATTTTCTTTATAACCTTAAATATATATATATACATACATACATATATGTGCATACATGCACATATATACATATATATATGGAATTACTATTTGTGCACTTTTCACCTCGAGTAATGCTTTTTTGCATTTGTCCTAGAGATTTTATTTTATTTTTTTATAAAATGTTTTTTAACTTTGAACCGCGGTCCCTGCGGTTGCCTAAGCTTGCCTAAGCAGGTGCTTTCAGCTCCTGTCCCAGAAATTTTAAACAATTAATAATTTTTTGGTACTAGGAATTGAACCCAGAGCCTTTGAACTGAGCTATAACCACAGCCCTTCTTTACTTGTTATTTTGGGACAAGATCTCACTACATCACTATACATTGCCCAGACTGGGCTCAAACTTGGATCCTCCTTCCTCAGCCTCCCATAATTCTGGGGTTACACGCATGCACCGTGGTGCCCCGTGTAGTTTTATATACAGCAGCCTGAAATGCATAGTAAGACTCTGTCTCAAAAAGACAAAAACAAAAACAAGTCATGTTTTTTAATGAGTCAGTTTTTTAGTATTTTTTTTATTTATTTGTTTGCTTGTTTGTTTGTTTCTTTATTTTATGACTGGCTCAGCCTACCCTGGTGATGGGGCTGGCGCAGCATGTGGTGCCGGGGATCGAACCGCAGTCCCTACACTTGCCTGAGCTTTCCTAAGCAGGCGCTTTAGGCCACTGAACCATCTGGTCAGCCCCAAACAAGTCATGTTGATAGGAACTAGAATTCATAATGAGACAGACAATGACTCTCACTTTACAGATGATAACCAGGTCTGAAAGAGGGGTAAAGGTTTGTCTAGAGTCAGGAAGAGTACGTGGTTCTGATTTCCAATAAGCTTCTTGTTCGTTTCCAAGACCGATTTGCTTTACTTTAATGTCATCATTTTTCTCTAAAGAGACTGAAAAAAAGTGTTTCCATGTTAGTTTTGCAAAAATTTGTTCTTCATAACTTTCTCCCTAAAATGCATAAATGGGTCCTCGATTGGAAGGCTAGGAAGTCACCCTCCACAAAGGACCCTTCTCTGACGTTCTGCAGCTCTCTTACCTCGCCCTTGAGCTTTCTTTGTGGTCAGCCACTGATTCCCCGCCCCCCAAAGGCTCCGCCCCCTTCAGGGCAGAGATGCCCAAATCTAAGATGGTGCCAAGCGCGCCGGTCCTAACGGAAGTGACCTCATGCTACTCCGGAAGGGAAGGCGGGAAGCAAGCAAGCGGGTGGGTGACTCGAGGTGGGGCGGTGTCCGAGTCCCTGGCTTCTACGCGTGGGGCTTGCCAGCTCTTGGGACCCGCACTGAAATACAGGCCGGGGGCGTTGGAGGGATTTGCTGCACGGCTAGCTGCGGGCCCTGTGATCCGCAGTCCCGCCCTCGGAGGCCTCCTCCGCGACCTCCTGGGCTGCTCGCGCCGCGGTGCCTGGGTCTCGGGCTCCGGCGGTTCCCGCCGAGCGGAGAGGCGGAGAACAGGGGTCGCCGCTGGTCCGCGCTCCACCAAGGCAGGCCGCGTGTCCCACCCGCCCCTCGTCCACACGCGGCGTCAGCGGCCGCGTCTCCCCCGCACGGCATCCGCGGTTTCTCTCAGCCTTCTAACTGGGCGACACTTTCCTCCTTGCTCGTACCAGGAGGGAGATAACTCCGTGTGGATGAAAAGGATTATTCTGTGCACCGCTGCCCCTGTCGTCCTCAAAGTTTAACTCGGTGGGGATGTGTGTCTTCCGTTCCCGGGCCATTGGCGGTCCCTTCTGGTGTCGCCGTCGCATTTAGCAACTGGAATCACTTCAGAGTCTCGAAGAGAAGAAAAAAGGAAGCTCCCACAATCTCTTGCGTGGAGTTCATTTGTGCCGCTGGGAAGGGCAGGTGGACCCGGGAGCAAAGATGCAGGACCCAGTGTCTACAATGAGAGTCTCGGAGTGCGAAGGGAGACTGGAGGCGCTGACGACCGCCGGGACCCCGAGCGCCAAGAACAGCGGCGTGGGTGCGACCGGTAGCGGAACCGGCAGCAACCGAGGAGGCAGTGCCAAGGGCTGGCAGTACAGGTGAGGTGCTCCCCGGGGTGCGTGCCAGGGGGACGGAGGCGGGCGTGGATGGCGACCGTCGGAAAATGAGGTGACTCCGTGGCTTGCATAAGCAGTGAATTACTCTCTCGGACCTCCCTCGGCTTTCATTAGCAAAATTCTGTTCTTGCAACAGGTTTCCTTCGAACACCTTTTGAGGAATGCAGGAATGCACCCCTGCGTGCACCTCTTCCAGCGCGTGCCATTGAACTCAACTCACTTCTGGTTTTGCCTGTGTTGCAATTTGTTGACAGGCTTGCCTTCCCTGCCTGGCCGTGAGGGTAGGATCTGTTGTTACCTCAGTTGGAATACAAGGGCAAAGGTACAGATTTTGGTAAACCTCATACTCTAAACCTGTGCCTGCAAATGTATCAGCGTTGAGCTGATCAGGCCACTTAAATACTCTGTTTTGACGAGAAACTCTATAGTTGTTCTTTTTTACCGATATGAATGAAAATTTTTAAAAAGCCAAAGGGGGCAGTGGTGGCACAGGCCTGGAATCCCAGCACTTAGGAGGGAAAGGCAGGAGGATCTTGGTGACTTCAAGGCCACCTTGGTTTACTTGGTGAGTTAAAGGCCAGTCCCTGCACTACTCCCTCCCCCCCCCACCAAAAAAGAAAAAAGATTTATCAATTACTTTGAGGGATATTTTTGTATCATTCAAGAAGGCCCAGTAAGCTGGGCGTGGTGGTACACTTGTAATCCCTGCACAAGGAAGAGGATCGCCACAAGTTCAAGGCTAGTTTGAGCTATATTATGAGCTCAAAGACAACCTGAGTTACTGAACAAGACCCTGTTGTGAAAAACAAAAAATGAGCTGAGTGTGGTGGCACACAGCAAGCTTGTTTTTGTGGGTGTGGTGGTGCCTACCTAGCACTGGGGAGGCTGAGGCAGGAGGATCATTGTAAGAGACCAGCCTGGGCTACAAAGTAAGCTCAAGGCCAGCCTCAACTCAAAAAGACAAAACCAAAAAAAAGCACAATAAGAGTCCATGTAGTCAGACGTCAGTCTTTGATATCCTTAGTTGTGAACTCTAGTCTCAGATTGAAAAGTGAAACCCTTTTCTTAGCACTGGGTGGTAACTCTCCCAAGTGCTAAGTGTCATAACTCAACACTTTACGTTTCTATATTTTTTTTTCTTTCAGGGGCTTATCCCTTGTTTTACAACCACTGAAAGGTTGTGTAAATTTTAAGCTCCAATAGAGTCATATGAAAAACATTAGGGGAAATTAACTAGAGACTGGCAACTGACAGTGTTAAAATGTTCAAAGAAGATTTGATTTATTTTATTTGATTTATTTATTTTTTGTAACAGGAATTGAACTCAGGGCCTCTTGCTTGCCAGACAGGCACAGTGCCACTGAGCTATTTTGTTTTGTTTTTGCAGAACAGGGGAGTGAACTCCAGCCTTGTGCTTGCTAGGCAAGCACTTATTCTACTGAGCTATCTCCCCAGCCCGTTTGGGGTTTTTTTTGTTTGTTTTTGATTTTTTTTTTTTTGAGATGGGTCTTACTACATAGTTCAGACTGACTTCGACCTCACCATATAGCCCAGGCTGGCCTCATAATTGCTGCAATCCTTCTGCCTCAGCCTCCCATGCTTGATAGATTAATATGCAAGCTCAATCTTTTTTTTTTTTTTTTTTTTTTTTTGGTGGTACCAGGGATCAAACTCAGGACCTTGTTATTGCCAGGCAAACACTTATTCCACTGAGCTATCTCCCTGACTTGCAAGCTTAATCATATTATTTCCTAGTACAGTAAGACAGTTGCAGTGACCTTACATCATCCATGGAAGCCCTCTCTTAAAGAAAATAGTTAACAAGTAATTTTTTTAACAGTTAATTTTTATAAAGATATTATGCTTGGTACATGTGCTTATATAGAACTCTTCTCACAGGATGAAGTAAATCAGGCCTTTCTGTTTTGCATCCCACCTTGGATGTTGATTTTAATGTGGTCTGAGGCAGTGGTTCAACCTAGTTCTCAGTCCAACTTCTTTTCTCCCTGTCCCTGGATATCGGGCCACTTCATCTAGTCCTATGTTGCTCTCCTTTCTCTGGCTTCTTCTCTAGAAAGAAACTGTCTTTTTTTTTTTTTTTTTTGATCAAACATTTTACTGAAAAATCATTGACAAATCAGCACATGAAAATATGCTCAACACCATTCAGCAAATATGTAAACTGAGACAGAAACTTCAATAAAGAAACTCAGTCTTGAGACTTTAAAAACAAAATAACCACAGTCAACTGAACCTTGGCATTCTGAGAGCAGCTTACACCCCCTCACTCCATGGTGCCCAGTGTGGGGCTGTTGGCTGTGTCCTCCCAGGGAGCAGTAATTTTTGCTCCAGTGGACCTGGAGCGTGTGCTGTTAGAATTCTTGTCTCAACACTTGGCACTACTTTCTCTTACTCCTTCTACTGTTTCTTTCTTAATTTCACTGGTTGGCTCCTTTCCGTCAAGGCTGGTGTGATACTCTGCCAGAGCCTCAGCTACCATGGTTCAAGTCAGAAAATCTCTCTGGAACCACCCTACACACTTATTTCTATTACATATCCCATCAGTGGCATTCATCTCTACTGTTTTTTGCTACTATCTTCATTTTCTTTTTCTTCTTTTTTTAATGTATTTTTTTTTTCAAAAGAGATTTAAAGCTGGTCGTGAAGGCACATACCTGCCATCCCAGCACTCGACGAGCCTGAAGCAGAGGAGGATCACAGTTTGAGCTCAGTCTGAGCAATTTAACCAGACCCTACCTCAGAATAAAAATAAAGAGCTAGGTTCACCTTTTGTTGCTTTTGCTACCTTCCATGGCCATGAACTGTTTGCCCTTCTGCTGTGTGCTACCCTGCCTTGGAGCTAGCTGATTATGAACTAAAACCTCTACAAGCTGTGAGCTAAATAAACCCTTCCTTATAAAAAACGTAAAAATAAAGGGCTAGGGATGTAGCTCTGTGGGAAAGCCCTGGGTTCAGTCCCCAGGACAGACAAAGGAGACAGAGATTGATTTTAGGTTGTTTTATAGAGTGGTTAAAATTTACTGAAAGCCCTGGTTCGGAACCAGGCTTTGGCTTTACAGACTCGGAAATGTCATTGGCATGACATATTTCAGGGTTCATTAATATGATAGCACGTTTCACATCATTACTTCATTCCCATGGCCACGTAATAAATATTCCGTGATATGATTGCCACATTTTGTTTTAATCTGTTCATCAGTTAGTAGGCATTGGAGCTGTTGGCATGCACAGATAATGTTGTGAATAACGTTGCTGTCAATGTTTCCGTTCGGGTTGCTGTGTGGGCTAGCAGTTGTTGCTTCTGGGTGCGAAATCGCACACCGGCGGGTACCTTCATGTTTAACTCTGAGGAGCTGCAGGCTGTTTTCCGAAGAGGTTGCCACAGTTTGCATCCTCACGGCAGTGGGGAGCAGTTGCAGTTTTTGTCCGTCCTCCTCAGTGACACTTGCTATTTGTTGCCCCTTACTTAGCCATGCTGTTGGGTGTGAAGTGCTGCTGCACGGGGTCTTGATCTGTGCTTCTCAGGTGACCAGTGAGGCTGCATGTCCTTGTGTGTAGTATTTAGTGGCCAGCTATGTTATCATCTCTAGAGAAATGTCTCTTCAGAGCTTTTGCCTATTTTTAAATTGGGCTATTGTCAGGCGTGGTGGCACACACCTGTAATAGCAGCACTCTGGGAGGCTGAGGCAAGAGGATTGCCATGAGTTCAAGGCCAGCCTGGACTACACAGTTAGGAGAGACCCTATTTCTTTTCTTTTTTTTTTTTAATTTATTTTTCCTATTTCAATAAAATTGGGTTATTTATCTTATTCTTTCTGTTGTAGGGGTTCTTTGTGTGTCTTGAATATGGTTCTTTTAGTTAAAGAAGTATTGTTTTTATGTAGTTTTAAACTGATTTGATAGTTTCTTATTTAACTTTTTAAAAAAATCTTTTATTTACTTATTTATTTAGTGCAGGATCTTAGCTGTACAGCTAAGCAGCTTGGACGCATAGTGATCCGCATGTCTCAGCCTCCCCAGTGTGGAATTACATGAGTGCACCTCCACGCACAGTTTTGGAGTCTGGCTGGGCTTCCTGGGCAACACAGCATGTGGTACCAGGGATCGAACCTGGATCCTTGTACTTGTCAGGCAGGTGCTTAGACCACCAAGCTCTCTTCACAGCCCTCATATTTAATTCTTAAAGTATACTTTTTTTTAAAGTTCTTTTTTTTTTTTTTTTTAACTTTATTTATTTTATGTTATGCCTGGCTCAGCCTGCCCTGGGGGTAGGGCTGGTGTAGCGTGTGGTGCCGGGGATAGAACCTTGGTCCCTGCGGTTGCCTAAGCAGGCGCTTTAGACTGCTGAGCTATCTCGCCATATTTAGTTCGTAAACCCACCTGGAGTTACTCTGAAATATAATGTGCAGTTTGTTAGCTGTTAACATGTTGTACATTACGCCCAAATACAGTATACTAAAGCCTCACCTCTGATTGCTTCACAGTTGTGTTGGGCATTCATTCAGGTGCAGCTTAGCTAAGGCCAGGCTCCAGGTTTGTCGTGAGGCCATGGTCATCTTCAGGCTTGACCTCAAAGGATCCATGTCCTAGCTTGCTAACTGGGCTCTTGGCGTAGTTTGGTTCCTTTTGGCCAGTTGATCCCAAGACCCCAAGCTAGAGACTTGACTTGACCCTGGCCACAAGAACTGTTCCAAGGGTGTCTCCCAGTGTGGCTGAGGGTGTCATCAGAGGCAGAAAGTGGACAGGAGAGATAGGAGTGGCAGGGTCAGTGGTGTCATTCATTAGAAGCTGGACCATGAACTGGATGCGGTAGTGGGGTGAAGAGAGTAAAATTGATCTCAGTGACCCAGGTCTGAAATTTGAAGTCTAGAGGAGAAGCAGATATTGGGAGTGAAATTAGACATTGGGCTCTGGATGTGCCCAGCTTGATGTGGCAGGAATTCTTTTTTCATTTTTAGAAAATTTTCCTTTTTTTAAAAAATAGTTTTTATTTATTTATTTATTATTTGTTTATTTATTTTATGGCTGGCTCAGCCTGCCCTGGGGCTGGTGCAGCATGTGGTGCCAGGGAGAGAACCGCAGTCCCTGCAGTTGCCTGAGCTTTCCTAAGCAGGCGCTTTAGACTGCTGAACCATCTCGCTGGCCCCTCCATTTTTATTTATTTTAAAATTTTATGTATTTGGTACAGGGTGTCACTATGCAGCTCAGGCTTGTGATCCTCCTGTTCTCAGCCTCCCCAGCGCTGGGTTTACAGGTGTGTGCCGCCACGCCTGGTCTTAGTGGCCTGCTCAGCTTGCCCTGGGGGTGGGAGGTGGTGCAGCCTCTGGTGCCAAGGATCCAGCCGTGGACCCTGTGCTTGCTAAGTCTGCTGAGCTCACTGGCCCTTGTGGCAAGAATTTTAGGTGTCATGTCTAAGTAGCCTGCCAAAGTGAGACATGTGAGTGCTTGGTATTCCGGAAGTCCCTTACCACAGTCATTCAGCACAGCTCTGGGAGAAAGGACATTGTTATCTTTTCACAGTCGCAGAAGTGGAAGGTGAAGGGAGCCAGCCAAGGTCACGTAGCAAGTAAGCAGAACTTTAATTCCTAGAGAGATAGAATAATTGTTTCTTCTCTGTTTTGCAGTCCTAGGGATTGTGCTCAGGGCCTTGCACCCGTGAGGCAAGTGCTCTGTCACTGAGCTGCACCCTGAGCACCCAGGAGTAAATGATCAGTGATAACTAGCTCAGTGTGTGATTGGTGTCATTTGTTGCTGGGTCCTGATTCATTTAGCAAATACATGGCTGTGACACACTCTGTCAGTTAATTCAAACCAACTTGAGTGCCCAGAGAATGAAGGCGGGGAATCCCAGGCTTATTTCAGAGAACCCTCAAAAGAGGAAGAGCTTCAGCTGCATTTGCAAAATAACTCAGGATGTTTGTTTTTTTTTTTTTTAATACTGAAGTTGGGAACTCAATTTTTGAGATTAGCCTTACATTTCTTCTTTTCGCAGCAGTGTGTATCCATGTGACACAGGCCTCGCTTGCTATTTATGAAGAGGCTCACTTCAGCGTTTTTTCCTTTCAGTGTTCAGAGTTTACAAAATGAGCTTCCCATTATTTTTATAATCATCATGTCAGCTTTCAGGGAATCTTACAGATCTACACTTCACTGCCAGTTTATTAAAAAGTGAAGGGAAATCCCCAGAGGAGGAGCTGAGGCAAGGCAGGGTGGATGATAGGCTGTCTTTGGCTCTTTGGGGCTCCACACAGGCTAACCGTTGACAAACAGGCAGAACTCTTCCTCATTAGCAGACGATTATGCTTCTGAGTGATGGATACAAGTCTGCAGATGTGTGATACGAATGGCAGTATTTGTGTTCAGACTTAATGTCTCCCTTTAAGTTCTTTGTTGCATGGAAAAGTACCTGGGCAAATGGGGTGAGGAGAGCCACTGAAATGTAACCTTTTTTACTGGCTCGAAGGGCCTGTCTCTAATAGTGAGGTTGGTTTCAAGAAAAAGACAGGGACTGGGAAGGTGTGGTGCCGCACACCTGTAATCCCAGCATTCGGGAAGCTGAGGCAGGAGGATCGCCTCAAGTTTGAGGACAGCCTGGACTGCATAATGAAACCCTGTCTCAAAAAAAGAAAGAAAGGAAGGAAGAAAAGAAAAGAGAAAAGGTCATAAATGTCTACTGTTGGGCTGGCCAGATAGCTCAGTGAATTAAAGCATCTGCGTAGGTTTAAGCATTCAGTCCTGGTCTGGGAGCTGGCCCCACCCCTGGAGCATGCTGAGATGGTGATTGAGACTGGATGCACATGCCTGTAATCTGAGTGCTTGGGAGGCTGAAAAAACAGGAAGGATCACTACAAGTCCTATCTGTGTAGTGAGACCCTATAGGCCCTGTACTAAATACGTTTTTTAAAAAGTCTGTTGTTTTTTTTTCTCTGTAAGAAGAAAAAGGAAAGTTGAATGCATATATTTATTTTCCCTATCTAAAATGTAGAGATGCTGGTAAAAAGGAAGACAATTTATAGGCATTTAGCTGGAAATTATAGTTATGTTTCAAAATCCAGTAAGAACACCAAACCTGGAGTAATAAGACTTGGTTTTTAAAATGTTCTCACGTTTTTGCTCTATTTTGGGTTATTTTATGTTCTTTGTGTGTCTTTTTGAAGTATTGGGTTAGTGCATGTTTGAAGCACATCATGGTGGCACTTTTCCTGGGGAGCCGGTGCAGGCACGTGACACACGGTAACTGTCCGTGTCTAGGGGAATCACCTGCTGCCCCCATCCCAGCTACACTTTCTATTATGCAGACCTGCTTTCAGGGCTACACACCTGACTGGCCAGGCTGTGCACAGATTTATGTGTCATTAGTAGACAAATGGGAAATTTTTTTCAGTAGACTTCTCTTTGAATTACTGCTTGAAGTCATTTATACTGGAGCATAGAGTTTTCCTTGTGTCGGCTGCAGTGGAACAGAATCCTCCCAAGTCAGTGGAGAAGCCTAACTCTGTGCAGGTTTGCGGAGGAATCTGTTAGAGCCTCGTCGCTGCTGTGCCTGCTGTGCCAGGAGAGATGGAGCCTTTAAAGCTCAGTGCTGCTCTGCATATGATAGCAGTGCTAAACATGTGATTGCAGCTCTTTTTATGTGGATGGTACATTATTTGAATGCTGAGGAGTTGTCTGAAGGATTTTTTTTTTTTTTTTTTTTTTTTTTGGTACCAGGGATTGAACCAAGGACCTTGTGTTTGCCAGGCAGGCTGAAAGAAATTTATGAAATCCACGTTGGGTAATATTTTTTTTGCATTTTTATTTTTATACATTCTGATCACATTTATCCTGAGGAATTTATACCTGTACATGCTATGTTTTGATTCATTTTTTCCTACTCCCATACCCCCCTTCAATTTCTCTTCCTTATTTGCAAAACCTTTTCTTCAACACTTTAACAGCACATATGGGAGGAAGCACACAATATTTGTCTTTCTGTGTCTGAATTATCTAACTTAATGTAGCATCTGTCAGTTTTATACGCTTTGTTGAGAATGAGAGGATGTCATCTTTACAGCTAAGGAATAGCCCATTGCTTCTGTGTGCCTTATTTCCTTATCTACTCATCTACTGGTGGCCATCTGAGTCCACTCCATAGCTTAGCATTTGTGGATACTGCTGCAACAAGAAAAGTCAGCATGTTGCTACCGTGTCCTCAGATTGTCCCTGCAAGTGGGAGTGTGCTAACCTTCTCGGTTGGTAGTCTGTGTGCCAAGAGTGCACACAGTCCAAGCCCTCTGGGACAGTTGCTCACGTGTACGGGAAGACCTTGGGTAGTGACGACATCAGAGGCCTTTTAGTAGCAGAGCCCGACGGGGTACCATAGTTAAAGCGGTCTTGAGTCCTCTCACCACCAACCTGGGCATGACTCAGGACTGGTGTCTTCTTACTGTCAACTTCACCATCATCAACCTGACCATACTTTCACCCTTTTCCTGCAGGCACTCAGCACACTCTGGAACATGTGGGCTTGTGGGTAATTTAGTTCTATGTCTCCAGAGCATATTACTCATGGAAAGTTCTAAAAGGATTTAATTCCTTTTTTCTTTTTTTCCAGGGCCCAGGACAGAACATAAGGGCCTGAGAATGCTAGGCAGGTGCCCTACCATTCCACTGTTCCTCTAACATGTCTTGTACTTGTTAGTTGTTTTTATTTTTACATGTTTCCCACTCTGGAGCTCTGGAGCCCCAGAGCCCTTCCTCCTTAGTATCCCAGGGAGTGAGACAAGGGCATAGCTGCTGTACCTGTGTCAGTTCATACCATGCCCGGGTACAAAGAACTCTGTGCCTGAAATATTCTTTCTGTTCAGCATAACTGAGCATTTGTCAAATGCTTTAATGCATTGTAAAAATAACAGCATTAAGTTTGTGAAAGGAGGGTCAGTGAGATAGCTCAGTGGACTAAAGCTCCTGCTTAGGTAAGCTTAGGCAAGCACGGGGACCGCAGTTGTATCCCCGGCACCAAGTGCCATGCTGTGGTGGGCTGAGCCAGCCAAAGTCAAGGTACAGTGGCACATGCCTGTAATCTCAGCACTGGGGAGGCCGAAGGCAGGAGAGGCTATAGCACAAGTGTGAGCTATGTAGTGAGACCCTGCAGCAACCAAATACATTTTTTTAAAAAATTATAAAAGGAACAAGATAAAAGCCACTGACAATTTTTTCGTCTTGTGATAATGATAATTATTATTTTGTGTGCTTTTATTATGTGCATGTATTTTATATACTTTATAACATGCATCCTATATTTTGTGTTGTTCCTCTGTTTGTTTTTTGAGACAGGGTTTCACTTTGTACCCCGTGTTGGCCTACAACAACCTTCCTGCCTCAGCCTCCCAAGTGCTGAGACATACTTGTGCCACCACACCCAGCAAAACCTGCAATTTTAATAATTGTAATAAGCACTTACCCATTGGTAGACACTCAAAAGCATTTTAATTGGTGAATAATAATTCACTTAGCTTGTTCTTTTTCTTTCCAGTAGTGCTGCAGTGGATGCGGTTATACGTTGTCTACACTTGTGATCATTTTAGAATGGATGCCGAGAAGTAAGATCACTGACCAAAGAGCTTTAATATTCCTGCAGTACTTTTAAATATTGACACATACTGTTTGGTATAGAGCATGGCGCAGTTCTTTTCAGCTGAGATTTATGTGAGGATGTAGGCTCTCCTATAATGGCATCATTTTACTAAAAGATTATGCTTCTCTCTTTCCTTTATTTATTTTACAAATATTTAGCTGAGCATGGTAGTGCACGCCTGTAATACCAGAACTCAGGAGCCTGAGGCAGAAGGATCGTTGTGATTTCAGGACCAGCCTGTGTTACAAAGTGAGCTTAAGGCCAGCCTCAATTGCACAGCGAGACCGTGTCTCAAAAAGACCAAGGGGAAAAAAAAAGTTATAATAAAAGGCACAGTGCTAAATATGAACATTTTTCCATATCTGTATTATAGGCCACATGACAAGTGTTCGGAGTTCGTGTGTGTATCCACCATTGCCAACTGGGTCCCTGGGACAGCAGACTGTGCCACAGGCTGTGGGGCAACAAGTTTGCTTGTGGCAGAGATGGCAGTGGCCGACAAGAAGCTCACAGCGTGGTCCCGGGGCACTCCTCAGGGCCTCCGCTTGCTTGCTGCCAGCCTTCCGAAGGCCTGCATGGGTTACATGGCCAGGGACAGGGAGCAGAAGGAGGTACCCATCCCATTCACCTCCACCTCTTGATGTCATGCTCTTTCCTTGTCACTCAGACCACACCTTCCTTCCATCTCCTCTTCGTTGTCCAGGGACTGAAGCAGAGCCAAGCCCTCTTGCCTAATAGGGGAAGGATGTGACAGTGGCTTGGTGCCTCTTGCCAAGTTCAGCTTGTGGTTAAACACCCTCTGGTGTCTCTCAGGGTTTCATATCCATGTCTATACCTACATATATACACATGTTCATATGGAGGGCCTGTGCATGTAAATGTAGATGCATACGTGGGGAAGACCCTGAGCGAGCCCTTGACAGTGCCACTGCACAGGCTGAGTGATCTCTGGCTCTGCAGCCTGGAGATGAGGAACTCTGTGGCATGATGACATCCGCATGGGACATGAGCTGTAGATGAGGTTTCAGTTCCATCCGCAGCCAGAAGACTGGACAGGAGGCAAAAAGAAAATACAGGTTCTCCCTCGGCCTGGCGCCCACTCCTGGAAGTGCCCAACTTAGCCCACAAAGTACCTGGGCCCCCTCTGAATCTAGCTCTGTTCTCTTTCCCCCTGTCCTGCCTCAGCCGTAGCCACAGCCACCCTACCCCTCCCAGTTCCACCCAGTTCCGCCCAGTCCCTGTGGCTGGCCTTCCCTGCGCCCCAGCCCACTGTGGTTTTCTGTTCTGAATCTCACAGCCATCTCAGGTCTCATCCTCTAGAGCATGTCTTCATAGCAGTGTACATTCTTGACCCCCGCCCATCTTGACACTCTGCTGTTGTTCCCTGCCTCTGCTTTTGTTCCTTCCACTTCCCTGCTCCTGGGTGCCTAAGCCTTCTCTTGCCCTCCACACCTGTCCTCAGCTCTTGTGACTTACGAACTTAAAGCACTTTTCCGAGAGATCTTTCAGAGTCCTTGTTTGTCCAAGCTGCTGGTAGCCATCTCCTGTCTCAGCCCAGGTCTGCAACAGTCTACAACTTCCTATTCTCATTGCTGAGATGAATACCCAACACCCACAGTTACAGGAAAAGTAGATTTGACTCGCAGTTTGCAGAGGTTTCAGTCCATAGTCAGCTGGCTCCAAGGCAGGGTGTGTGGCAGAGGAGCATCACAGAGGAGAAACAGCCCATGGCAAAGCTGGGAGGGCAGGAGGCAGCAAGTGGCAAGTGACAATAGCAGTTTCTTTCTGCTCCTCTGTAGTCTGTCTAGCTATCCATGCTTAGGGTGGTGGCACTCACACCCAGAGCTATGCCAAAGCAGTCATGGACTAATATAGGAATCACACACCCGTAACCCTGGCATCACCCACTCCAAATCCACTCCAGATCCAGACACCTCCAAAAAGCCTGTGCCCCGCAACTGCATGAGGCTCTGAGGGAGCATCTGGATGCAGGCCACAGCAGTGCTTGTCCTGGAGGTCCTTAACGGCACGTTACACTGGAACAGTAGTGCAGCTGCTTCGGGGAGCTGTTGGAGGACAGCTGTTCAGGGCTGGCCTGTTCCTCAGAGGGAGTGTGAGCGTTGCCCTCCGCCCTTCCCGCATGCACGTACTCGCGCTTTACTTCACATCCAGCCAGCCCAGACCCTGCCTGCCCGTCACTATCCAGTCACCTGCATCCTGGCTTTGAGGAGTGAAAACCTTTTGCCTGGAGCCCTGGAAGCGGCCTGCGCAGTCTCCTTCCTGCTAGCAAGGGCCACCATTGCCGCCTTTCTCTGCAAGGAGCTGCGGCCCTTGGATTTGAGTGTGGCTCTCCGAGGGCGAGCATTGCCTTTCAAGCTTCCCCATATAGTTCAGTGGGTTTTCAGAGTCTTTGTATTGAATAGGTATAACTTAATGTTAAAATCTTAAGTGTCTTAAGTGTGATTTGAAAAGGTTAGGAAGAGATGATCTAAAACTAAATCTAATCCCACTGGGTACAGTTCAGTCAGTCAGCTATTCAGTTTGTTTCAGCTCTTTTTATTAGTGCCTATTGCCTATACAGCTTATGGATTTCACGTTGGCAGGTTCATGCATGCAAACATTAACTTATATTCACCTGCCC